>CM076578.1:1837408879-1837655096 GCA_034641835.2 Pinus albicaulis
GTTTAATTTTTCATGTTTTCATCTGTTTGAGGAGGACTCTTGAGACCCTCTTGCCCTCTTCAGCTCCTCACCGTTCTAATCCATCCATTCACTCAATCTAAAGCATCAAAACAATTACCTTCCTTGCCCCAATCAGAACTCTGCAAAAACTAGGCCTAATCCCCGCACCCAAAACTGTCTTTCCCTTTGATCCAACAAAAACCCCCAAAAACACAATCAAACTCCTTTACTTATATACCTAGCCTAAAATTAGCTTTTATTTCAAGTCATCTCAAGCCCTATTGATTATTTTTGTTGAGATTGACCCGGAGAGAGCCCTCTCCTGTTCTGGTAGGGCTAGCTACCAGACTGAGTGTGGTTTGATGTTACCCTAAACTCTGCCTTCCTTCAGCCTAAGGTAGATTTAGGCAATAACAATTTATTTTAAGTATTTTTCCTGTGAGATGAATGTGCTTGTGTTCTTTTGCTAAATTTGAATTCCTAAGTAGAAACTGAGTTCTCCAATCATGGACATCTCAAACTCTGATTTCATCTTCTCAACAAACCCTTTTGCTAGTTCATCTCTGTTACTTCCAAACATAATGTCATCAACATATACTACAACAATCAGGAGTTCATTTTCATGGGATTTTATGTACAGATTTCTGTCTACTCCACCTCTCTTAAAGCCTTGATTTTGCAAATATTTATCCAGTCTTGAGTACCAAGCACGAGGAGCCTATTTCAGTCCATATAGAGCCTTCAGTCTGCACACATAGACTTCTTTGTCTGTTAAAGAGAAACCTTCTGGTTGTTCCATGTAGAATTCTTCTTCTAGATCTCCATTCAGAAAAGTAGATTTTACATCCATTTGATATACCTTGAAGTCTTGGTAGCATGCAAAGACCAGAAACATTTTGATGGCTTCCATTCTGGCTATAGGGGAAAATGTTTCATCGAAATCAAGTCCTTCAATTTGTGAATATCCTTTGCAGACAAATCTGGCTTTATTTTTGATTACCTGTCCTTCCTCATTCATTTTATTTTTGAATACCCATTTTGAGCCTATGACATTTTTCTTAGTGGGTCTAGGAACTAGTTCCCAAGTATTTGTTTTCTCAATTTGGTCCAATTCTTCATTCATTGCATTCACCCAATACTTGTCCTTGATGGCTTCTTCAAATATCTTTGGCTCTATCTGTGATAACATGGCTATGTATACCTCTTATGTTTGTTTAATTAACTACCTTCTTGTCTGGACCCCTACTTTCTTGTCTCCTATGATCTGATCTTCAGGATGATTCTTCTGAGTGTATCTTGAGGGGGCTTTTGAGCTCAGCTCTGCATCCTCTGTTGTGTTGCTTGTTTCATTATCATTTTGGTTTTCTTCTTCATGGTTGTCTGATGGACTGTGGCAATCTGTATCTCTTGTATTGTTTGGAAGTTCTTCATCAAACCTCACGTCAATACTTTCTACTATTTTTCGAAGACTCTTGTTGTAGCACCTGTACCCTTTAATTTTGGAAGCATATCCTAGAAAAATCCCTTCATCTGCTCTTGCATCAAATTTCCCAAGAATTTCATCATTATTATTTATGTAACACTTGCTTCCAAAGATTCTAAAATGTTTGATTGAATCTGGCTTTCCATGCCATAGTTCATAGGGACTCTTGTCACTGCTTAGCCTTAAGTGAGCTTTATTAAGGATATGCACTACTGTGTGTACCACTTCTGCCCAGAAGGTTTGAGGAATATTATTCTCTTGCATCATGGCCCTGGAAATTTGTTGAACATATCTGTTTTTTCTCTTTGCTACTCCATTCTGCTGAGGTGTCCCTGCAATAGTAAATTGTTGTTTTATGCCATATTCATTGCATAGATATACAAAGTCATAATATGTGAATTCGCCTCCTCTGTCCGATCTGATGCATTTTAGCTTGCATCCTGTCTGATTTTCTGCTAATGCTTTGAATATTTTGAATTTGTCTAGAGCTTCTGATTTATTCTTGAGAAATGCAACTCATGTCGTTCTGGAGAAATCATCGATTATTAGCATGAAGTAGGATTCTCCACTTGTTGTTTTAGTTCTTGCAGGTCCACACAGATCCATGTGCACAAGCTGGAGTGGTCTAATTTTTGATAACTCATCTTTGGCCTTAAATGATTTACGGGTCTGTTTACCCAATTGACAAGATTTGCATATGGTATTAGAAGGCCTTTTTATTTCTGGCATGTCTCTGACCGCTTTCTTTTTGCTCAGTCTGATGATATGATCGAAGCTGAGATGTCCCAATATCCTATGCCATAACTATGACTCCTCAAGTTTGCTAAGATGGCATGCTTCATCTTCCTCTTTCACGATGTAAACATTGCTCTCTGTTCGAACACCTTTGAGCAGAGTCTTACCTGTGGTGCTTGATCCAAATTCACAGTCTTGTGCTCTGAAAAGAACTTCACAGCCTTTATCACACATTTGACTGACACTCAACAAATTTTCTTTCAGCCCATCTAGAAATAGTACATCTTGGGCCTTACATCTACCATTATCTAAGCTGACTGAGCCCTTTCCCTTGATTTTTCTTGATTTATCATTGCCAAAAGTAACATTAGCAGTTTTCTTTTCATCAAAAGTTATAAATTTTCTCCTGTCTCCAGTCATATGCTTTGAGTAGCCACTGTCCAGATACCATTGGCTTTTCAGATCTTGAGCAGTTAGAGCTAGGTCACACTTATTCTCCTTCTTTTTCCACTAGAGGCATCCTTTTGTTTGGTATCTTTTGTGAGATGATGAATCACATCCTTTCAAAGGACATTTGGAAGGCATATGTCCAACTTGATTGCATATACAACATTTGATCATAGTTTTTGCAGAATTGTGAGTATGAACAAAATTTCTTTGATTCATAAACCTCCTTGAGGTGTTGAACATCAATCTTTGTCCATACTTTCTACATTTAATAATTTTATGGCCAAATTCCTTACAATAAAAACAATAACCATAGAAATTATTTGCATACCTGATGTAAGGTTGTTTTCTCCATTTGTTTGTTTGAGACAATCTCTTCACTGTTTGCATCTTTTGCTGGTTTAAATTACTCCTCCTTGCATGAAAATATGCAGCAATGTGTCCCTGCTTGTGGCAGACATAACAAGTGGCATTCTTCATAGGAGGGAAGAATCTCCTTTGATGGCTTTCAAATTTGACATACTCAAGGGCATACAAATATTTTCCTGTTGTTTGAGTATTTCTTTCATTCTTTGTTATTAGAGGATTTTTCTGGGTTCTATCTCCTTCCTTACAAGTTTCTTCTTTTGTAGGCACTATTTGAGCTTCTTCATCATCCTTCTTTGCTTTTACAAAAATAATCTCTCTGTTTTCCTTTTCTTTGTTTTTACTTGATTCTCCTTCATAGCCTATTCAAGTTTTTATCATAGGCGATCTTTGAGCAACCAGAATTTCATTCAACTTACTAGAGCTTGTTGTTTCAGAAGAGTTTATAACCACTTTCCTTTGAGAATTTTCTAATTTCTTCCTGAGACATACTACTTCTTCTTCCAACTTTTCTTTTTCCTGAGTTTTTTCCTTGATTTGCTTAAGTAACATGTCCTCTATCTTCTTGGCTTCTTCAAGATCTATCTTTAGCTGCATCAGGCCTTATGAATTCTGTTCTTCTCGTACATACTTGAGGAGAATGTCCTTTTGTTTTCTGCATTTCAGCTTGAGTCTATCAATCTCTTCCAGAAAAATTCTTTGCTCCCCCTCAAGGTCGACGTCACCTTCTTCTTCTTCATCTTCTAGCAGGAGACCTTCAAGTTCTTCTATAGCCATCAATAAAAATTTAGAGGTTCCATCTTCAGTTGAGAGTTCATCTAGATCTTCAGATGTACTGTTGTCTTGTTGAGCATAGAAGGATTTTCTGCTGAACTTCTTTCCTTTCTGCCAGTTCTTTGATGTATTTTTCTCAGACTCTTGAGCCTAATTCCTTACTTTCTTGTGAGGACACTTAGCAGCATAGTGTCCAACTCTTCCACAGTTAAAGCATTTGAAAGGAATTTTACCTTTGTATTTACCTAAGCCTCTATCCAATTTCTTAACAAATTTTGCCTCTTCTTCATCCGAGCAAGAGCATATGTCTTCCTCTTCTTATTTCTTCTTTTTTGTTTCAAAGGCTTCCTCCCTCGTACTTGGCTTCTTCTGTGGGAGCCTCATCTCGTATGCTGTTAAATTTCCACGTAGTTGGTTCATGGTCAAGGTCTCCCAATCAGTTGTTTCTTCTATTGCAGACACCTTGGGATTAAACCTGGATGGAAGAGATCTTAGAATCTTTTGCACAATTATACTTTCTGGCATGGTTTCTCCAAGATCTTTCATATTGTTAACAATTTACGCAACTTTTAGGAAGAAACTGTGAATGTCTTCATCATCATTAATTTTTAAGTTCTCAAACGGGGCTCTATAGACTTGAAGTTTGGCAGTCTTTAATTTATTGTCTCCCTCATGGATGTTCTATAGAGTATCCCACATCTCTTTGTGCATTACTTTGATAAAATCTGCTTCACACAATCCATTCAAGATGGAATTCATGGCTTTTACGTTAGCTACAAAATCTTGTTTGGATTCTTTCCCTGAGTCAGTTGCCTTTGGGGCATATCCTAATTCCACAACACCCCAAACTTCTATTCCTAGAGACATTATGTATGTCCTCATCCTGATTTTCCAGAACGCATAATTTGCACCTGTAAAGAAAGGGGCTTTATTGGTTGAGCATCCTTATTTACTAGCCATCCTGAGAACCTAGAATCTCCTTTTAGTTGCTAAATTGGTACAAAGGAACCTGCTCTGATACCAATTGTTGAATTCTTAGTTAAACTGAGAAGCGGGGGGGGGGGGGGTTGAATCAGTTTAACACATACATGGACTTTTAAAACTTTTCTCTTAAGCCTTATTTACACCTTCACTTCATGATCAACTTAATATGTGAGCAATATTTATTAGTGAGCAGCAAGTATCGAACAGATTTGTTAATGTAACAACAGTCTTAATATGTGAGCAAGAAACCCATAAAGGGAGAAAACCACATTTTATTATTGTTGTGATGCAAAGGCAAGCTCCAACTCCCTCTCACCACTGATTTTCTATAGCCACCAACCTACAGGAGGCTCCTACCTCAATTCTGCAAGCTACAACTTGCAAGGAAGCTCCAACTCCCTTCAATTTTCTGTAGGCACCAACCTATAGGAGGCTCCAACCTCAGTCAGCTACAACTGATAGCTATTAAGCTTCAACTTGATAGGGAAGCTCCAACTTCCTCAATTTATCAACTGGAATGTTTGCTGATTTACCTCAGATATCAACTTTGTTCTGTAGCATCTCTTTCTGCTCTTCTTTTCTTTATCTTCTCTACCTCAATCTTCTATACTTTGCATTCTCTATATTTACTCTCTCTCTCACCTCTTGCAGCTTTCTTATTTTCTTCAACTCTTTTCAATGCTGTTGCACACTCTCTTCTTCTCTCATTCTCCTTTTCATAACTTTTTCCCTTTGGATATTATCCCATTTTATACAAAATAGCTTCATGGCTGTTTGTATTCTACTGGGAATTCGAAATGGACAGCCATGTCTCTTTTCCTTCTGCCTCCTCAACTCTTTTATCCGCTCATTCAGAAAATATAACTGTAGGTACCAATTTATCATTACATTGGGATATTTGTTCTCTTCCGGAGACTTGCCAATGCATCACAACAATATAAATTAAAATCATTTACATTCAATTGCAATGCAAAATCCAGCTCACTCATTCAGCCTCTTGGCTCGCTGCGCATTTGTCTTTTCATTGACTGTGTCTTTATCCCTTTCGGCTCTTTTTGTTTCCTTATTCACTGTCACAGGGTAGCGGCCATATGCCATACATATGTAACTATGCTTTTTATATCAAGTTAATTGATTCTCGGCACAATAATAAAAATTCATTTTGATATGTGCATTGTCGTGGTGTAACGACTATGTATCTGTAACAACGCCTTTTATATATAACACAACTTCAGCTCTCGGCATAATTATAATAAGTTCTAACACACAAACTGCCTTTTTAATACAACTTAAATCAACTCTCGGCGTAATAGTAAAAGCCTGTTTAACATATAAAATGCCCTTTCGGGCCCACCATCCAAACTTTGTTTTGTGCTTCGATGCGATGGGTCTCCTCCAGAGATTTCCGATTGCGATTTATCGCAATCACAAACTTCATTAACTTGTTCCGTTGTGCTGCCTTGCTCCGATGCGATGAGTCTCCTCCAGAGATTTCTGATTGCGATTGATCGCAATCGCAAACTTCATTAACCTGTTCCGCTGTGCCAGCTTGTTTAGATTGTGATTACTCCGATCCTACTCCGATTGTGATTACTCTGATGTGATGCGATTAATCTGATTACGATTAATCGCAATCACAACTTTTAGTTGCAAGTTCTGCTGCCCTGCTTTCACTCTGATGCAATTGACCACTGTTCATTTAAATGTGCCGATGCGATTGGACCGAAACTTAAACCTATAAAATCATAATTTATAGACCCATCGGGTCCGAGCTTCAATCGCAATTGCAACTTCCATTGAGATGTTCCAATGCTCTGCTTTAACTCCGATGCGATTAGTCACTGTTCATTAAAATGTGCCGATGTGATTAGACTGGAACTCAAACCCATATTGATCATATTTTATATGCCCATCGAGTCCAGGATTCAATCGCAATCGCAACTTTTTGTTCATATGATCCGCTGCCAACCTTTTTCCAATGCGATTGATGAGGGTCCCACCATATGGTACTTTGGTTCTTTGTTTAAAAGGTGCTACACTTATATAAAGCACTGCATTTATATATGCTTCTGCTTCCACCTTTAGTGTAACCTCCAGCTAGGTAATGATTCTCGGAATAAGATTTATATATGTATACATTGCCTCTTGGGTTAAGATTCCCGGAATTATGTTTATGTATCCTCTCGCCTGGGTTACGCTTCCCGGAGTGAGGTTTATATATATATATACTTTGCCGCTTGTTTCACGATTCTCGAAATTTTATATATATATCCTCCGGCTTGGGTAACGGTTCCCGGAATTTATGTTTAGTGTATCTACCAGCTGAGGTAGTGATTCTCGGAATAACGGCTTTGCCTCTGCTTCTGCCTTTTTGTGATAATGGCTCTGCCTCTGCCTTTGCCTTTCTGCTTCTGCCTTCGCTGCTTCTGCCTCTGCTTTTGTTGTACCTCTGCTACTCAACCTCTGCCTCTGCCTTCGCTGTACCTCTACTGCTCAACCTTTGCCTCTGCCTTCACTGTACCTCTGCTGCTCGACCTCTGCCTCAACCTTCGTTGTACCTCTGCTGCTCGACCTCTACCTCAACTGCTCTCTGTAAATTTTACCTGCTGTCTTCTGCTGTTGTTCTTTGCCTATCTCTACATCTACTGCCTTCTTTGTCTGTCTCTGTCTTTTCTGCCTCTATTTCCATCAATGACAACATTTCCAACAGTCTCCCCCTTTGGTATTGATGGCAATACACTTCCTTTGTTTACCTGTTAGGGTCCTTTCTCCTGTTGCTTGCTCTTCCTCCCCCTTTGACATCAATGGCAAGGGGTTTGAATTTTTATTTTTATTTTTCAACATTTCGTGCATTTCCTCTCTCTGAGATCTTCTGACTTTGTACGCTACTACTCCAACCTTTGGATTAGATTCACGTTGGGTTCACCACTGACCCTATAGTATTTTTATTGATTGTTTTACGCTGGATGTATTCTTGCCATAATCCTTTTTATCCTGAGGACCTGTTTCATGCTTCCCTTGTTGGTTGATCTCCCATTGGAATAATATTTTCATTTCTGTTCTCCGCCTGAAACTGTGCTTTTTCTTCATATCAAAGAGTAGCATCTACAGATACTACCCCTAGTCTGTCTCGCAAATATTCAAATGGTTCTATAGCAAGCGGTTTGGTAAATATATCTGATGTCTGTTCTTTTGTTGGTACATACTCTAGTTTACTATCTTTTGAGCACATGAAGACTTGAACAAGAGCATGTTGAGTTTTCCCAGATTGTGAAGTTGATTGGGCAAGAAACTTTGGATGTATTTTACGCACAAATTTAGTTGAAATTTTGAAAAAAACTGGGAATGTGGGTTTACCCCGTCATCAATTTGTCATTTGTTGATTCTTGTCCCACCTTGGTACTTTCTCCACTTCTGAAATTTCATATAGTCAAGCATAAGATGAGAAGGGAGCATGAAGAGGAAGGATAACATCATTACTATGCCATTATTCTAGGATAATTATGTTAGTGTAACTTTCTTTTTAAATTTAACCTCATATTACATTCTTTAAAAGATATATAGAAACTAAAATTTCCATATATTTCACTTAATTATTGTTTTCCACATTCCCCGACGTTACTTTGCACTCTCGGTGCAAATGCTAGTATTTATTTCAAAACAAATTTCATTATAAAGTTTGAAAAATATATAGAGGTTTCTTTTAATTATTGTTACACTCTTAGGCACCATTATTAATTTAATTTAACTTCTATATATTTGGTGGAAATTGGTGGATCCTCTCCTTGGATTCAAAGGAATTAGCCTAAAGTGTGCCTATAACAATAAGTAAAAGTTATATGACTATGTTGAATAGTATAAGTAGAGACCATGATGAAATTATTACAAATAAATTAGCCTGAAGTGTGCCTATAAGAATAAGTACAAATTATATGACTATGTTGAATAGTATAAATAGAGACCGTGGTGAAATTATTATTTTTAAACAAGAGCAATAGGCAGTTGTAGTCCTTGCAGCATTTGAAAATAATTAATAAACAATACCAGAACTACAGGCTAGAGCCAGAAAATATTTTTATTATTATTTTAAAATGCATCTATCCATTAAGATGAGCCAGGTCAAATAGCAGAAATACATGATAAAAACTATATTATCACTACAGATGAATCCTATTAATCTATCTATCTTTTATAGGGTGGATTTATATATAAAGGCACAACATGTGGCTTTTATATATAAAAGCATTTATTTCTAGGATCTCCACTTCGAAAGCCCATAAAATAATTTTTTACTACCACGTATAGATCAACTCAATCTAGAATGAGATGCTCTAGAATAGGAATTCTTCCGATCACCTTGGGAGATTATTTATTCTCAAGATTTATTTTCTTAATATTTATTTTCTTAAGATTCTTTTCTTAAATAGGTAGAAAGGTAGTGAATGCCTAACAGTGTCATGGTATCAACCTATACGCTAGACTAGCTCCATAGTAATAGCAATATCAACATAGTTTGATTTGTCTTTTAGTTCAAACCTTGTCAATAGACAAAAAAAAAAAAAAAAATAGTATCGAGTTTGACCTATAAGCCATACATGTGTCCAATTATACAATTTAAACACACCTATTGTCTAAAATCTCTGCAAATATCAACTAAATAAAATAAAAAATTCAATCTACCGCCTCGTCAGCTTCACCCTGAAACACTATCCTTTGTCCATTCTGCACTCCCTTCTCTACGTGTACCTCTATTACGTTATTGTCTTAAAAAGATTTGTTCCCTTTACACTGACCACACTTATCCTTGTTATTGATTGTCCATGCTACATTCCTTTCTCTAAGTGTACCTCTATTATGTTCTTGTCTTAAACAGATTTGTTCCCTCTTTGCACTGACCACACTTATCCTTGTCATTGATTGTCTGGTCTGCACAACTATTATTTAAATAAATAATCCACTATTGAAATGCAGAAAATATGGCCAAGATTGTTACTTCAATATTAGTATGCTTTCAAAGTAAATACACAACAAATCCAAAGCTGTCAACACTTGTTATATGTAAATCATTAATATACATTCAGGATATTAATTAATGATGACAGAAGTTGAGACATCACTCACGTCATACATAAAAACAGAATCAAGAAATTCAAAATCCAAAACTCTATGTAAGTATTAAAGAAAAACATATCAAAAAGATATCATAACAACTTTTGATGGTTAAAACTAATATCTGCTAAGGAAATCATTACCATTACCATAGTAGTACTCACTACATGATAGTAGATTGAAAGGAAAGCAAGTAGCATGAATAGAGATTGAAATAAGCTATACAAGAATAGTAAGATGAATAATGGAATAATTAATGATTCCAAAATTACATAAAACAATAAAAATACACTAAACACTGCAATCATGAGTGTTTGAAGCACTAAGCGTAACAAATATTTAGTAGGAATAAATGAATGAACCTCAACCAATCGACTGAGCCCCATATAGACTCGAGCTATGGAAAACATTACACATATATAAGCTATAGAGAATGTGAGTGGTTCGGTAAATAGAGTAACAAAGAAATAGCAAACCCAACCCATGACATTGATAATATGAGTCAGCCCAGCTTGATGTTGATTTGTGCCGGTATAGGTAATTGGGTTTGGTCTTAGACGTGAAATTCCACTTCCTTCCGGGATGAACCAAATATGTTCGAATTAATGTCAAATTCAAAACTACTATAACATTTTAATTAAAATTCAATAGTATTTTTTATCATAAAGATGGATTTTTTTATTTTAAATAAGTTCAATCTTATTTTTTATTTTAAATAAATTCCATATTAAATATAGAATCTATTTCTTAAATATGGAATCTATTTCTTACAAGAATAAGCTTCAGGCAAGCTATGGGAAAGCGACTATCTCAATACTAAGAAAAATAATATGTGGGAAAAATAATCCCCTGGAAAATATTTTGTATCCTACTAACTTCCTTCTTTCTTTTTCATTTCTTTCATGACTACCCTCCATGGCTACCAGTAACATATACATAAAGAGGCTTGCGTTGGTACTAGAAATGCTTTAAAATAATAGAAAATTCAATTGGCCCCCATGAATCAAAGCTATTTAAAATAATAGAAAATTAAATTGGTGCCCATGACCCAAAACTATTAAAATCAGACAAACCCCTGAAACGGAAAGAAACCAGAGAGAAAGGCCTCATATCCTTGAAGGGATGGAGGGATTTCTTGCTGGATTATTACCCCGAAAACACTTACCACTTAAGAGCCTACCCGCTGAATTTGATGCTAATGGGAATAACCTAGAATCGAACTTACTACATTAACAACCCCTAGCTTATTGATCGAAAAAAAGGTTCAAATTTCAAACAATTCTAGGACAATACAGAGATCATTCTAGGACAATGTAGAGAAGAATAGATTAAGAGAAATTGTTGTTAACATTTGTAGAATCAAAGAGGAATTTCATGTTATTGTAGAATTTAACAGCTATCAAATTCATTCATTGTTAACAACAATTAACTTGTGAATAAATCAAACAACAATGTTAGGGTAGAAATACAAAAAAACGAATATTAACCACTAATTTTTTAGGGGATATATACCAGTCTCATCAATTGGAGAGAGTTATGTGCTTCCCATAATGATCCACAATGAAAACTAAATACACCCTAGTGTTATCAATTGGAGAGAGAGAGTTGTCTGCTTCCCATAATGATCCCCAATGAAAACTAAATACACCCTACAAACAGGAGCAAGGTTTAAGTTGGAATAATGATTGTAAAGCATGTAGCTTAGGAGGTTGCACGTGTTTAGAAAGTTTTTTAAGGAATATATATATATAAATTATGGTGTCATTTATTCACTTTATTCATTCAGTTGAATGAATGAAATTTGAGCCCGTAGGGGCATGGTCTAGTGGCCAGCGATGCACTGTTAAGGCATTTGTGCTGTTAAGTAGGTCACGAGTTTGAGCCTTGTCTTATCCGAGTACCGTCCTTGCAGGCCGAGTGGTCCCTGAGAGGTTATAGTGCTAGCCGGGGGGTTTGACCCTACGCCTCGCGTGTGGAAGTTGTCTGACGTTCCCGATTCCTATGGCTTACAAAAAAAAATGAATGAAATTTGAAAAAAAAATATTGAAAAAAAATAATGTAAGAAATATAATGAATAAAGTTTAAAAAAAAATACTAGTAAAAAATAAAAATATATAATGGAAAAAATATTTATAATCAAGGAATATTTGTTGAAATTTGAAAAGGAATATTGAAAAAATTAAGGAAAGAAATATAATGAATAAAGTTCGAAAAAAAATACTCATAAAAAATAAAGAAATATAATGGACAAAGATCTTTGTTCAACATGAGAGGTGAGTGCATGTAAGCCTGAGATATTTCAAGTTGCTTTCATTATACACTACTATAAACACTTTCAACTCACATTGCAAATGGTTGTTGCATATAAATATAAATTATTTTCTTACATCCACAATTTACTCAAAACTATCTTAAAAAAAAAAAAACATTAAATGATCTACATTCATTTCTCAATATATATATGATTACACCAAATGAATCATCCAACATGAATACCACCTTAACTTTACGTAACAAATTCCTTATTTCGAGTTCTCCATAATTCCGGAAAAGAATGAAAAGCTCGATTCCAACGAGTCGCACACTAAGCATAGCATGGTTCCAAAATGGTAAATCTAATTTCTATTCGATCTGATAGAATTGATGATCCATGATCGGGCAGATTGGAGAAAAAAAAGACCAATTATTCCTACTCTTCCAAAATCCAAATTTTGATCCCTAAAACTCCATAGATGGTTTGAACCGCATAATAACAATAATCAATCCTAGCCCGAATTGTCTGTAGGGGAACCCTACCTCCCCTGTCCCATTCGACCCGGGCAATTTCCTTTCCGTCGAGACGTCCTGCAATTTGGATCTGAATACCTTCTACCTCTTCCCGTTCAGCCAGTTCAATAGCTTTCTTCATTGTTTTTCTGAATGGAACTCTCTTCTGTAGCTGTAGAGCAATATACTCCGCAAGAATATTAGGTTTTCTATAGGGTTTCGCAACTTTTTCTATAGCAATGTGAAGTTTTCGGTCCGCAAAATCGAGCATATTTAGTACATCGTTTCTTAATTTTTCAATTCCTTAACCCCTATTTTCTATTAACAACAAGTTGGGAAATCCAATATAGATTTTGACCTGAATCAAGTCGATCTTTTGTGCGAATCTCTACACGTGCAATTCCTCCATAATTCGAGGAGCTCTTTATATGTGTTCGTACATAGTTTTCATCAAAATACAAAGTAATTATAACCACTCCTAAATTGGATTATCTTATACAATTTACATTCTTTCAAGTTTGACTAAATCGTGCGACATTTCATTTACCAAACCATACCATAAAATTATATATCATCCTAAGAAGCTCTATAATGGATTGAATTTTGTGTTAATTTCATTTACCAAACCATACCATAAAATTATTTATCATCCTAAGGAGCTCTATAATGGATTGAATATTGTGTTAAATATCATTGGTTTCCTAACGTTAGGACATTAATGCTTAACATTAAGACATTCACTCTATTAATAAATTTCTTTCCATGTCAAATCCTTTTACGTAACTTTCTTTAGGGTTTCATGAACATGGCGGGCCTTCCTAAGTTAAGTTCTTCTACGCACACCCTTTCAATCATAATTAAAACATAAACATGGTGAATGAAGGTCAGCCTTGAAGTTGTCGTTAAGCTAATATTATAGTACAAGAAAAAATAATAAATAAATATTTTCAACCATGAGAGATCGGATAAGGTCTGATGAGCACACGTACATATAAACCGTAGATTGTCGAATCTAAACCCTAAGTGACCTGTTCTCTCTGTTTAATCTAAACCCTAAGCTTTCCACGATTGAAGCTGAGATCTTTATTCTATTCAAATTTAAAATTTACCGTTCATTGAAAGGGCAGATCCGAACGACCGCTGTTCACTAAAAGTGGAAATAGAGGCGGAAGATCCGGAAGAGTGCTCAGCGTGGTGGTCTCTTTGGCATTTTTTACAAATTTTATTTCAAGAATTGCAGTGTGTTTTCCATGACTCGTAGTTGGTATGGGCTTTGGCATCCTTTACAGATTTTTTTTATTGCAGTGTGTTTTATTTCATTTCAAGAATTTCAATGTGTTTTCCTATAGGTTAGAGTTTGTATTCATGTCAAACTGAAATTAAAATTACAAGAAAATCTCCATTACAGGATTTGTATTTCCATAATCTTCTTTTATGCGGGAAACGCGGGAAACAAGAGTAGTATAACTAATTATTCTTAATCTTTATAGTAATTTCATTACCTGTCTTCATGAAGGAATCCAAAGGAGCTCTATAGGAGTTTCTGAATTACCCTGATTTACAGGAAGTAGGAGGACATTTGAGAGCTTTATAAAAGCTCATTAACTCAAACTATAGCTTCAATTGTATCTGTTCTTGGATAAAAATACCCCTTGTTGAAGAAAATGATATTAGACTGAGCTATTTTATTTATTTTTCTACCGTCGATTTAATTTTATGTACAAAAATCTAGGAGAAAAAATTTTCATGCCAGTTGCAGGGATGAAAGGAATGAAAAATTGCAGAATTGAATGAAGTAAATATGACTTTTTTTTCAGTATGGAAAAAACGTGGATGAAAGGAATGAAAAATTGCAGAATTGAATGAAGTAAATATGACTTTTTTTTTCAGTATGGAAAAAACGTTGTTTTCAGAAACAGTTCAACATTCATTTCAACAGTCTATTACAATATTTTCCAATTACAGTATAAACGAAAGCTGCAATTTTGTATACGTTCAGTCTCTAAATCTGGTCGCCTTTTATCTAAACTTTTAATATTCCTCTCTATTACAAACAGTCAATTTTCAGTGAAGTTGTATCCAAACTGCAATACAAAGGATCATGAGGTAAACAGAAACCTTAAAAAATACATCACAAAAATACGCATATAGAAAAAGGATAAACATGCTCGCTTGTTGTTCCAACATTCTTATATTTTCCTCCGGCTCGCTTGACAGGTCCCTGTGGTTGTTAAAAGCTGCCCATGACTAGCCTGTGAATAGACACAATGACCTTTACAAAGTAAATATGACCTTTACTTACACTGTGATAGAGGAAAAGCTGCTAATCATATTCAACGTCTTCGAGATAACTGCCAATCTACTTCCAGGATATCTAGGCCACGTAGCTGGCGTCGCCATGTATCTTAAGCTTTGGGACCAGGCCAACCCATATATCTTATGCCTTCTCTCAACATCACACGAGTTCTATTTCATTTGGTTCTCTTTATTCCGCACATACCAAAGCTTAGTGTTTAAACATAAATTCACAAATTTTAGGAGTCTACCTTCTTTTCCCATTCACATTCATATTTTCTTAGTATAGTTGTGTTGAAATTTTTAGGTAGCATTAGCTATCAAATGGAGAAGATGCTGATGGTGGATGTTCTGTGTATAGGCAGCCACCGGAAAATATAATCAGAATTGCAGTCTATAATCACCATAGAAAAAGTGGATAAATGGAAAATCTAATGCTGTATGATATAAAGCAGAAAATCTAATTAATATTAAGACTATAATGACCACACAAGTCTCTTTATTCAACCAACAACAACGTTGTTATTTTACAATCTACTATTTATGGATTACATGAGCGTATCACCACTTTACATAATAAAAGAAAAGGACAAATGAGTTGTGAAATTTTGATAGACACGAAAAACTATATAAGATTATAAGCAATCACCTTCTGTACTGTGAAGGTTACAGCCTTATAGCTAAACTATAGCATATGAAATAACAGTCTGTAAATTCTTGCACATTAAACAATCAAAGGAGGATCCAGCTCATATATGGGATCTCCAACTTCGCTAGTATCGATATGGAGGAAGTTGACAAAGAAATCAGGCTTAGGAGGTTGCGGTACTTCAAAGTTTCCTTGAAGCATTTTAGCAACCTTTCCCATGGAAGGCCTCTCATCTGGTCTGCTCTGAATACACCAAAATGTTGTCTTCACTCTTCATTCATTTAATCGCCTCCATCTAAAGGCCATCATTTTTAACTCCTCTAAGAATACTTTTATCAAACACCTCCTCCACATTCCTCTCTAAAACTACCCAATCAAAAACCTTCTTTGGAAAGAACCATTGATCGTCGCCCTCCACAGCTGATTGACTGAAGCATATATTCCTCCTTCCGCTAACAATATGCAGAAACACAATCCTAAAACTGTATACATCTTATTTTGCACTTATACCTTCGGTTTTTTGCATCCATTACTCGGGTGCAGTGCAAAAGCTTCGGTTTTCTACATGCAGTACTCAGGTGCCAGAGTTAAGGCTTAATGCTTATTCATTAATTTTTCCTTGTTCATAGTTCATATATAATAAAAAGATTATATATAGATGCAAAGCCAATTCGAGTGGATCCAATTGTTTAAGATCCACAGTAGCTATTTACATACAGATCAATTCGAGTGGATCCAATTGTTTAAGATCCACAGTAGCTATTTACATACAGATCAAGATTTGTAGCCAACGACGTCGAAGCATGTCCCTAGCCCCTCTGCTGCTACTGTACTAATATCTAGATCTTTCAAAGGCAAATCCCACGGAAGAAATCCATATTATCACAGCCAACCTTGCACGGCTGTGGGATGAAGCTGAGGCAGGTGAGGCAGGTGTTAGAGTTGGGGATGCTTTTTGAGGTTGAAACCCAAGTGGCTACAACTAACTCGTGGAGGTGCTACTTACAGGTGACAACTAATTGGAAAAGTTCCAAACATTAGTATCTTACTTTGTTTGCAGAAGTAGGTTATTAAAATATAACATTTAATGTTTGAGAGTAATGTTAACTTGAAAATAGGCCTTAGTTATATGAATAAGAAGAAAGGCCAACCACACAAAATCTTAACCCAAAGTTTATATGCATAGTAGAAAATGAAACTTTGGATATATGCATAAGCAATTAGAGAACAATATATTGAAAAACATGAAGCTAATAATAACGCTTCAAACCCTGTTGTCCAATCATATTAAAATTAAATGATATTAAATTAAAAATCTTAACAAAAATCTAGCTTAATTAAGTTGTACTGAGTTGTATTGCTAATAGTCAACCTGACTTAATAGTAAGTCAAAGCTCTTCCTAACGCAATAGTCCCAGCAGCGGAGACTAAAAAGGCACAAAATATGGGAAGAATTTTCCCGTGTAACCAAATGGGATATCATCGCGCATTGTTAGATTTGGCTGCATAGAATAGTTGAAAGGTACGTAACATGGATGTGAAGACAAGCATATTGAATGGAGACATAAAAAAATAATATTTAAATCTCTGAACCACAAGGATTTGTTGTGAAGGGATGAGAACATAAGGTATGCAAGAAATGTGGACATGGTAATGGAGGTTAACTAAGCATATGAATATATTGTATTTTATGTAGAATAACATTTCATAATATGAAATAATGAATCTTTTGTGGTATCTATAAATAAATAAATAATAAAATAAGGGTATTAATGTGAAGACACAACTTAGGGTATTCTAACAAAATTACATTTATATTAAAATTTCATGATAAACACAATAACGTTTTCACACTACATCAATTTATTTTGATAATAGCATACAAGAAAAAAATAGATTTATTAAATAAAAGATTCAATTTTCAACCATTCACATGAATTTATTCACAATAAAATACATACCTAGTTATGGTATGATGGCTCGGTTGGGGTGCTCTTGTTGGGGTCTCCCAATTGAATTTGCAACCCTCCCAACTAAGAATTTCTATTCGAATTCCTAGTCTAGGGAACCTACAAAGCCCAAGACCTCCATGCCCAAGTCGAACAACAGTCGCGGTGTATCCAAAAAAATAGGTTAAACACTCTCCAACCACAACCAAAACCAAACTCCTAAGTTCTCCTTCCTTCCTTTCCCTTATGTTCTCTCCTCCACCGTATCCCTTCAAACTCCAAAGCCAAAAAAAATACAAAAGACTCACCCCCTTCTCCTCTTTCCACCTTACTCTTATGCCTCCCATTCACCATAGGGGGCTTCACTAGGGAAGTAATACCATACCATGTGCATTCATAATTGGGGATATATATTGCAAAAAAAATTGCATAATATAGTGGGGGATATAGATGGGGTGAAGGGTTTTTATATTGGTAGGTACAAAAAATGTTGCTCAAAGTTAATGAAAAAATAGTTACCTACAATATCTATGGAAGGTAGGGTTTTTTTTAATTGGGAAGGTGCGTTGGGTTCTTATTGGTATGGGGTTAAATAATCTGATTTTTAGAGGTATTTTCAAATATGTAGTCTCAAATTAAGGGAATTTTTTAATATTCCATGAACGCACATGATATGTCAAAGGTTCATTGAGTCAAGCTCATGTTCCACTCATCCACCTCAACAGCCTACCATTAGCAACATGAATCCCCCCATCCCTTTGAATTTAATAATTTTTACTTCTACCCTTGAATTCCTCATTAATAAAAAAATGAGCCAATTTTCGTTAGCCCTTTATTTTTCTTGCGATGACGTTTCATCACTATAATGAAAAAAGGAGGTTTCACTAAACATGGAACATGGTATAGTCATATTATTGATGTTTTTCAAATTTGTGATAATTTGTTATTTGTCAGTAAACCAATGAAAGGATGATATTCTAGTCAATGTAAGACCAATAGAAGTAGGATTTGGTTTACCATGGAAAATTCACATCCTTCGACGAAGTGGGTCTACATAACATAAATGAAAGTAGGAGTTTGCTGAACAATAGTTCCATCGATCAAGCTTCATTGCTCTATCGATAGCCCCAAGCATAGCATTACAAAGATCAACATAACTATTAGCGTCGATAGATTGATGCATGGAAACATCTTCTGACAAAATTGCTATATCAATCATTCTTCTATTATGATGGTTATACTTCCATAACATTGTATTACTGATGCTTGAATGAGTCAATCGTTGTTGGAAGACCGATGAGGCATGGTATTAAAAAAAAATACAAAAGTATAAGATGATTACAATAGGAAATTACAAGAGGCCCAGTTACAAGCAACAGATACTCTTTATATATGCCTAATTCTTTAATTGGATGTTCAATGATTCTATATTACCAGAGGCAATAGAGGAACATGAATAGCATACATATTATGAATGAAATTATATTTAGACTTGTTGTATTCCAACTTTCTCTCTGTATTACCATACCAACTTAATATCATTTAAGTAACCATCACATAATTATTGTGCATAATAAGCTAACCCTTATTAAGTATCATGCAATACAAGGTTAGATCTGTAAGCATGAACCATTATATCTGCATAATCAAAACTTCATTACATTAGTAATATTAAATTCAATTGTAAAGTTTATTCCATAGTAATATTGAGCTTAAACCAACATGATTTCATTGATCTTATAGTAAAATCATAACTAAGCATCACACGATTCACCTAGTTTAGTAATGGTAATAAGACACATATCCCAAGCATAAGTAGTTTCCATGCCCATATCAACAATCACCTAGATAATGCTCATAGTATATTGAATATGGGATTACATTATAACCTAATTTGTATACATATAAGCTTATATCATGATGTACTTAGATTCCCATGTTTCTCTAGTTTAGTTTAAGTGTTGGTAAGGCTAAAGAGTATCATAAGCTCTCTTGTTCATATCTTATTAAAATACAAGTACCAAGTCCATGTACTAGCTTCTTATAAGAAAATGATACAAAGTTGCATACTTACTTTTATAGAATCAATTATTCCATTATATTACTTACAACTTTCCCTTATGTGTATTATTATTATGAAATAACAAATTCAATATTAGTAATGAACCTATTTCATAGATCGAAGAACTGGAATTGTAGCCTTTACCTTAATTAAGTAGATAAGGTAATGGAAGATTAGTTCTAGTTTCCATTATTGAAGTAATACGATAGAAATGTTATGGAACACTTGGTTACCATAGTAAGAGCATTTCGCCTAAGATTAACTCGATTTACATTCAATGTTATACCTTTCTCACAGTTATGGGCATAATATTTGTACTTATACTTGGATGAGAATGGTGATGGTCATGCTAGACACAATGGTATCTTTATTCTCATTAAAAAATGTGAATTACAAATGGAAGATATCTTTTCTCGTACATATATCTATGCCCCAAATATAAACCAGATGGACTTATTCACTAGGATGCGTTTTCTTCCAAAACATACTAATAAACCCTGAAAACAAATGGAATAAGGTCACATTCAAAACATTAAAAATAAAATATTGATATGTTTTCACCTCCAACATTTTACTCTTAAGGGATAAAAATTGTATATCATCATCCATAAAAAAAAGTGTAAAATTTTGAAATAAAATAATCATTTAAGAGTGTTCCTAGATGTGGTTTCTTAAAATGAAAACTAAAAAAAATCTCGCAATAAAAAAAAATGTAAATGTTAATGTTAGTATCCTAACAATTGTATTGATTTGATTGGATGTTCCCTAAAATTTGGACAAGTATGCCTTCTTGTTTTAATGAGTCACATGGAAGAAAATGATTAGAAAAGCAAAACATAAGTTTGACTCTATACTGCAAAATTATATATGACTCAAGGCATGAGTCACGAAACACATGTTGAATCTAAAACCATAATAATGGATTGAGATCTATACCATATCAAACAATATCATACTAAATAATGTGCATAATTATTTTTTCAAAATTTAATACATTAATTGTTGCTAAACTTCTATGGTTATCATTAATTGCAGAATTCAGATTATCCACAGTATCATAAAACATTGGTCGACATTTCGAATCCCAACGGGGATCCATCATCAAGACGAGAATGAAGAATGAAAGAAGATCGCAAAAGGTCAAGGTATAAATAGTGAAAGGCAATGATGTTTGAGAAGAGCCGACAATAGATAACATCTTATTTAAATAAATTATTTTTAATTTTAATAATAAAAAAAAATTTAAAGTTAAATAAAAATTTTAATAAATTTTTTTATTTCTATTTTTTATTTTAATAATAACTAAATTTTTTAATAAATATTTAAAGTTTTAAATTTTAATTTTAAAAACCCTAAGTGCTTAAATTATTTTTAATAAATTAATGAAATATTTTTATATAATAAACCCTAAGACTTAAATTAATCTTACTAAACTAATTCTTATTAATTTTTATTTGACGTCTAAAAATAATTTATTTAATGTCTAAAATTTTTTATTTAATGTCTAAAATTTTGATTAATTTTAACTAATGTCTAAATTTTATGACTAAAAATATTTTAATTACACCAAGGTATTTAATTCCTAACCTAAATTTCGACCTAAACTATAATCTACCAATTATTAAACTGAATGTAATTAAATAAGAAGAAGAGATGTTTATTAATTATAAATAGAAAAATTAATATATGTTAATAAATAAATGATAATAATTAATGTATATTAATATAATTATTTAAAACCTAATAAGTTATTATAATTTATTTAAATCCCAATAAGTTATTATAATTTATAAATTAATTTTAACTGGAATATTTGAAATTTTATTTCCCCTCACTGATAATAATTATTAATTAATTAATCTTTATAAATAGAATAAAAATCAATTAACACAAATTATTACAAGTGAGTGAAATAAAATGCTTTGTATAGACACGACCCTAAACTGCTTACTAAAAGAGGAAGAAGAAAACCTGCGAATTTATACCTGGAAAGTGGACGAACCTAATGAGAAAATATGTCTAATAAGAGGCCGCCAACTGTCACTAATCTCGAATCCTTCATCTCGGTTGATGTTATGTGGTCGTTTTATAATCGCCATCGCTTCTCTAATATTTCATCTCTGATAGTGTTCCTCCCTTGCAATGATTTTAGCATCCTCAAGGTGCAAGTGATGTTTCGTTTTCGAGGAGTGATCAGCAAGGGCCAAGGTTCGAAATCACTCATGTTTAATATCGGCACCATGCTCCTTCAGACGCTTTTGAAGAGAGTGCCCAGTTTCACTGATATAACTCTTCCCACATGAGTAGTCAATCTTCTAAACACCTTTAAGCTGCCCCTGACTAATGCTATCTTTAACTGAGCGCATATTTTGTCTAATGATTCCTGTTGCTGAGAATTGAGCAAAAATGTCACTCCTTCCCAAAACCCTAGAAATTTTATCTATCACACCTTTGATGTATGGCAGAAAAACCCTTCCACCATTCTCCTGAGGATCCTGGCGACTGTTGGATACGACAATGCCTTTTGCCCTATCTATGGCTTTTTTTATTTCTCTTTCCTTATACCCTATACCCAAGAAAACAGATGTCAGGTGAGAGAGTTCTTCTTCTAGGTGCTCTTCATCAGAAATTCTCAGGGCTCTGATAGTAAGAGTTCTTAGGATGCCCAATTTCTGAGTAGGATGATGGTAAGACTCTGCATGAACGTAACTATCAGTGTGGATTTTCTTTCTATAAACCTGGTGTCCTAATGCTGCATATTCCTTTCTAGTAACTAGGACATCCAAGAAAGGAATTCTTCAGTTTTATTTCATCTCTCTGGTAAACTTAATTTCTAAGGAAATTGAGTTGAGGTGATTGAAGAATTTATCAAGATTCTCCCTACCATGCGACCAATTTATGTTAGTGTCGTCCACAAATCTTTTCCACCAAGCTGGACTTAAGAAAAAGGAGGCAAGGGATTTCTTTTCGAAGCTTTCCATAAATAAGTTGGCCATAATAGTGGAGAGTGAAGATCCCATTGTGGCACCAGAAACTTGCTCATAGAACTCTCCTTGGAAGTTGAAGAAGGTGGATCTTAAACAAATCTCTGCAATCTTGGTTGTTTCAGGATCTGTGACCTCATTAATAACCTTCACTACTTCATCTAAGGGGATTTTGGTAAAAAATGAAACCACATCAGAACTTATAAGGATTTCTCTCTCCTCAACCCTCTCTTCTTTTATAAGTTTAATGAAGTCACTAGAGTATTTAATGTAGGATTCAGTGTTCCCAACGAGAGGCTTGAGAATTTTTGCGACATATTTCACCAGCTCATAGGTGGGGGATCCAATGGTATTGAAAATTGGTCTAAGGGTAACCCCGTCTTTATGAATCTTAGGAAGCCCATAAATTCTCGAAACGACCTCACAGGAGGGGTCAATTTATTCTTCAACTTATCGTCGAGATGGGATTTCGAGATTGCCTTCTTAACTTCTCTTAGGACCTTTGGCAAGGGGTTGGACTCCAACTTCTTCTAGCTGCTGCAGTCAATATGCTCCTTCATTTTCCTAATATAATCCGTCTTATCTAAAATAACAGTAGCTCCACCCTTTTCTGCCTTAAGGACAACAATTTCATCGTTGTTTCGAAGGGCTTTAAGAGCACCTATCTCCTCCTTGCTAAGGTTGCTTTTAGGGGGCTTAGCTTTTCTTAGAATCAGGGAGCATTCCTGTCTAAGTACCTCTTTGTCATCTAAAGGTAAACCTCTAATGCCCTCCTCAATGCTACACAAAATGCTCTCATTTGGAATACCTTTAGGAGCAACAACAAATCCCAAACCTTTGCCAAGAATCCTATGGGCATCCTGACTTAATTCTACCGAGGAAAGGTTAACGACCCTTTTGTTAATGGATTCATCATATAAAAGCTTCCTATTAATATTTTTCTCCACATTATATGAGGGCTTCCTAGTAATATTTCTATCCTTATCATCTAACTCCTTAATAATATATGTCTCCTCCACGTCCCCAAACTTGTTGCTTGTTAAAAATGAATTCCTATTCAAAGTGCCACACTTTCCATTTAACTCTATTTGTGAATTAATGTTTTTTAATGGATCATAACACTCTCCACAGTTATGAACAAGACCTTGTCCCACATTATTAATCTCACCGACCATCTACTGACTTTCACAGAATTTTTGTCCACATGGCTGCTGATAGCTTGGCTCAGGTTAATGACATCAATCCTTATTGAAAAATTCACAGGGTCCACGTCTTCCTCTCCGACTGAAAAATCTGAAAGGTTCACGTGGTCGCTTCTGAATGAACAATTATTATCAAGATTTACGAGAACCTCTTCCATGCGAGGAATTGAGTTAAAATAGGAGTGAGCCATGCTCATGGGGTATTTCCCACTCACGTGGCTGCTGAATGTCTTTCTAGGGTTAACATCATCAGTTTTCCTTGAAAAATCCACAGGGTCCACATCCACGTTACTGATTGAACAATTCACAGGGTTAACATCCTCATTTCTAAATGAACAACCACTACCATTTTTTATTTTTATTTTTTTGCTTTGCACTGTCATCCTTGACTGATGAGTCAATCACCAAGTTTGAGAATTCACCCACCATTTCCATGAAGTGCTTGAATTTCTCTTTTTCTTCTAAGACCATTCGATGCTTCAAATTTTCCAGGATAGAGGGATGATATCGCACCTCCACTTCATATCTAAGCAACAGATTCTAAGGAGGGTGGAAATTTTTGGCGGCCATGGCTAATGAGTTGGCCATCTCGACTTTATCTCTAGGAATGAACTGGATATTAAAAGAAAAGAAGAAGTTTTCAACCAAGTCCCACACGTCATTCATGTAAGCTCTGAGTTGTGGGTGCTTAGTTTGGAATTGGCTCTTGACTTTCCTTACTACCAACTCTAAATCTCCAAACACTTTAAGATCATGTATGTTCATGTTTTGTACTGCGCGTAGTGCTAGAAACAGGGCTTCATACTCGGCCACGTTGTTTTTGGATTCAAAATCCAACTTGAAATAGAGGGGAATTAAGCATCCTTTCAATGATATCAAGAGTACCCCAGCCCCATTTCGTTCTCTTGAATAAGCCCCAACGAACCGCAATGTACAAATATTATTCTCATCAATGTTTATGGGATTTCCTTTGCTTAGGGGAAATACCTATGTTTCTTGAAGGAAATTCTCATCCTCCTCGAGCATGAGACAAGAGAATTCACCCTCCTTGCCATATATCAGGGAATTGGTTGAACCATCAGCTTTAGTGACCATTTTTACAAACTTGGATTCCTGGTATAACCTTCTTTCCTCCCCACCAAACACTGGAATAGTGGCGTAAGTTAGGTCAAGCTTTATTGATCCTCCAATATTGGAACCCTAGGATCTGGACAACAACATACCAAACCAATCTGGAATATCAGCCACAACTATATCTATTACCACACTTTTGGTTGGAATTTGGGTCAAGTTCGCCACCATATCTTTTATCATCCCCAAGAACTTTACCCTTTTGGAGTCGAAAGAGTACAGATATTTATAAGGCCTCGTGATTTTCAATCCCAGTTGTTCCATAATAGACAAAGGAAATAGGTTATCTGAAGCCCCAAAATCCATCATGCAATTGTGTAGTAATAGGTCATGTATCACCAAAGTCACATAAAATGGGGGCGTAGTTGAGTCCTACTCTTCTACGTGAGGTCCAAAAACCACCATGGGTCATTATTCTTGGAGATTGATACTATCAGACATGGGGCTTACACCATGGGGCTGCATAAATTAGGACACTTGAGCTTTGTATGAAAGTTGTTTCAGAAACTCAATAAGGGGAACCAGGATCTTGAACTTCTCTAATTCTTTCTGGAGATTAAAGGTTGTGGACCCTTTTTCAGTAATGTCTTCTTTGAGCTACTCTTTAGGAGGGTTAGGAAAATCCAAGGGTGTAGATGGGGGCTTCTCATTGTTGGGAGGATCGGAATCCTACTTTGTGGAGGTAGATGCAGTGGCTTTATGGGAGGCTGAATCTTCTAATGGATTCTTTCCTTTGCAGGTAGAATTAGGAGGGGCTTGTTCTCTTGATGTTGACCCTTCATTTTTTCCTTGTACTTGGTTTCTCTTCCGAGATTACCTAAGATCATAATTCTTATGAATTTGAGCTTGCATGAAATCCACAAACTATCTACAGTAATTTTCAATATCTTGACCTTATGGAGGAACTTCGTTATCTTCTACCTCTCTGTTGAGGCCTCGAAATTCTGCTACCAAAACATGGGGAAAAACCACCCGGTCTGGACCTTAAAGAAACTCCCTTTCTGTTTGGCATAGTGGCTCTGACTGGGGATAATGGGACCAGTTTCCCAATAAGGATGATTTTGAGGGCGTTTTTATTATACAACATGAAAATGGAGAATGATTTTAATCTATCATATGCATCTATCTAAACAATTTATTCAACTATATACCCGGGATGTTTCTTCCTTTATGCGATCTAAAGATATATCCTTCAACTATTAGTAATATAGATCATTTAACAGTTGAAAGAGATGAAAATTATGTAATATGATTCTTCTAAAAAAGTAGTTTGACTAGAAGAATTGTAAAAAATATATCGCATTCATATGTGTGATTATATATTCAATAATAAATCACAGATAAATATTATAAGTGCATGTAACGTTCATCTACAATAACGTTTCAAATATATAATGCAATAAAAAGATGACTTTCAATCTATAAAATAAGACTTAATAAAAGTGAATAGAAGTACCATATGTGTGAATTTCTACTCATGTAAACTGACAGTAATTGATATGCTTCTCTTCACTTTCAAGCAATTTAAAGAGTACAGTAGTGCAACATCAGTTAAACAACTTTAATTGTCAAAATATAACATATGTGTTAAATTAATTCATCAAAGCATTCACAAACTTACAATAGTGCATTCTTTTCAAATGATTTTGACAAATTTGTGGACCCTTCTCTAAATGCATCAGAGGGGTTTAAGTACTATTGGGTGAAAACCCGAAATTGTGAAACACTTTTTGGCAGATGGCCAAAATTTGGGTCAAAATTTTAATTTCTCATTCAAGAAAATAATCAACTCAATTTCTCCACTGAGAGTTTTTAGAACTCTCATCCAAGATATTTTTAATGTTTCACCCGAGAGTTAGATTGGGCTTGACCAGAGTTAAACTACTCTCGGACGAGAGTTAAGTATTTTCTCATTCGAGAGTTTTATTGACATAAACTCTCGGGTTTAATGATTTATACAACTCTCGAGTGAGAGTTTTAAAACTCACAGCCTAGAGTTGTTTTAACTCTCGTCCAAGAGTTTAGATTATCTTATATAGTATATGTGCTGCTTTGATAAGATCAAAGTTTAGATTCTCTTATATAGTATATCTGACGCTCTCGTTTCAATGCAAGAACAAAGACAATACATAGTTTTTAATTCATTTATCAATATTTTTGTGATACAAAGTCAAATATATTCATTTATCAATATTGTTTATATACAAAGTCAAATGATCCTCCATGTGAAATAACACACCATAAAATCGTTTGGATTTGATCAACATATATAATGGACCTTCGTCAATATTTTAGTTTTCGCGTTGGAATCGTAAGAATATAAGTGAAAAGAGCATCATCGAATATTGATGCAAATAAAACATCTAAAAGCTTGGGAAAGCAAAATCATAATTAAACAATCACATATCGTGATCTACGAAGTGTACGAGATGGACGTGCTATTGATTTGATTTTATTTAGGATGTGGTTGGGTTTGGAGATAAAAATATTGTGCGTCGGGTGTATTTCTCACACGCAAACTCTTATCTGAGAGTTTCTATTCAATGAAAGGCCCAGAAAATTCTGCAGTTTTCAGGAACCTACAGCTTTGGAGGGGCGTAACACCTACAAAAAAGAATGTTATCTTTCAGACCTGGTACCATTAGACTCATCTCTGAATATATTTTCTCATTATATAATATTTGTGGAGTTCATTACAAATTTTAATTTGTTATTAATTTTATACTAAACTATGTCACTGTGGAATTTCATTGTTCTGAAAATTACAGTGAATGAAAATTCAATAACTTTAAAATGGCAACACCAAAAAAATCAGGAAAAGAAAAATATTTCAATTCCTCTCCCTGTCTTATTCGAAAGGGCATTCTCATTTTTCTTATTGATGATCACATTGAAAAAAAAATGTAGGGCTCATAAAATATACTGAAATATCACCATTTGTTTGTCTTCGTTCATTTCAAAAAATAATAAAAAATAGTGATTTAATATGAAAATTACAGAAAATTAGTTATTGCAGTAGTGCAATCTATGTAGATTATGATGATATGGTTTATTTCCAAAAAATGAATAACCATCCCTAAAAAACATTAGGGTGCAAAAAGTGACTAATTATGCTTGCCTCAAAATTTCAAGTATATGCAGTTAGTAAACAAAAAATTTACCCCTCTATATGTCAATATTTTTTTCTTTTAAATATGAGTATGGAGGTAAGACAATTCTCTACAAATATTGTTTTTATGTCATAGCGTTTGCATTAAAAATATGAGTTTAGTGGAGTTGAAGTTGAAAAAACATAGAAAATTACATTTTTCAACATCAAAATAGCACAAAAAGTGTTTCCCAACATCATGTTTTCACATTAAACTAACTATATTATAAAATATATTATTACAAAAATATAGAGAAGGTTTCAAACAACCATCCTCGTAAGACTAACTTAAACTATAATCTAGGAAAATAAAGTAACAATATGATTTATGAATTCCACCCTTTCTTTTGGATTTGGTCACGAAGTTGACAAATATCTAGCATGGGCTTGAGCTGAGCTAGTTGCAAAATCCTCGATCTGACCTGTCTCTTGAATACTGTGTTTGAGAGTATTGTTGCGATCTTCTTGTTGAACTTGTTAAAGGTTGTAGGATCTTGTATTGATGATAGGGTTTGATAAAAAAATTCCAATAATTTTCTTGATCAAACATATTTAACACTGTTACCGATGAAATAGGTAACCTCATTGTTACCTACTTTTTGAGGTATCAAGAAAAACACCTGATTTTGAAAGAGTGGTGATGCAGAATCAAGAAAAAAAAATTTGAGCATGTTTTTGGCACTTTAAGTTTTTTTCATTTTGTTTTTTTTTTTTTTTTTTAATGTGATGTTTTTTTTGTCGATTTTGAATAGTGGTGGTGTATCATCACCAACGTTTTTTTATAGGATTGATTTTGACACTATATATTTTCTAATGTCTTCTTCTTCCTTGATATGTTTAATTTTAAGTGCATTTATGTACTTGTGTTTTAAAAATTAAAAAAATATCTATATATTTTAAAATAAAAACTTGTAATGATATCTTCACTTTTTCACATAGATAAAAGATGGAAAAGGGTCAATATTCTAAAGTTTATATTTTCTACATGTTTATGTATTGTTAAATAATTTTTCAATGCACATCAAATAATTGTCGCTAAAAAACCAATATTTTGAACCAGATGACAAAAAAATACAATTTTTCAATATAAATACAATGCAAAAAATACACTTTTACAGACTTTTTGTTGGGAAAAACATGTTAAATAAACTAATTTTTTGGGAGAATCTTAATAAAAAAACTTAAGAAAATAACATTTTTATTGAATTTTATGTCAAAAAATAATAGCAATCACATGTTTTTTGCAAAAAATAAGGGTTGTTCTCATAAAATATCCAACTTTAAACATTACAAGTAAAACTGATTAATATAGTTCTAAAAAATAAGTTTTTTTTGCAAGCATAACTTAAACATCATCAACAATATCAACTAATACATCTTCAACATCATCTAGAACAGCATTGATGGCTTCTTCTGCAACATTTTCTTCTTCATTTTGATCATTTTCGTCTTCTAATGGATCTTTCATGTCAACAAATCTTCCAAAGTGTCCCTTTCCAATCATTCCATATAATGGTAGTTGAGGTTCCTTTGCTTTTTTTGCCACATGTGATTCATTAAAATCTCCTTTCCTCAAACCATCTTCTTGCTTCGCATCTAGAAGAAATTTAAGACCGTTAATTCTTTGTTGAATAAATTTGCATTGAACTGGGTCTTTCTCAATGGCAATGCAATTTCTTCCTTTTAGTAGGCAACATGCTAGTGTTGTACCTAATCATCAAGCACAAGAAAAATAAGTAAGAAAATTAGTATGGAGACACAAAAATTAAAAAAGACAATATTTAAATTTAAATTTGTATAATAAAACTTACCTGAACCTGAGAATAAATCCAAAACCCATTCTCCTTCATTTGAACATAGATCTATAAGATAGTTAATCAATGCTTGTGGTTTTTGATAAATTCTAACTATATCTCCTTTTGCGTCTTTATCCTCATATGTTAGTTTTCTTACAACTGCATCATAGACCAATAATTGACTATGACTCTTCCCATCTACTCGATTCATAATAATATGCTTATAGCTATCATCTTTGGTCCAACATTCAACATGGATGAAATCACAATAATTTATAATAGGCTGATCTTCAGAAGAAACAATATTTGACTTTTGCGTGTAACATAACATAGTAAAAGTTCAATTAAATTTTACATGAATAAAAAAATTTAGGAGGAATCAAACATACAATTTCAAAGTGTTACCATGTAAGTTTCATCTTTGAGTTTGCTTTACCCTTGAAGCTTGTTAATAACATTGGAAACTGTGTGTCTAAATGAAATGTCACAAATCACCAAAGTGGTAATGTTGTCACTTCTTGAAAACCCGTAACCACTTTACTAAAAGCTTGATAAGTATATGGTTTTCTATCATATTTAATGTCTGGGAAATTGAAACCATGAGGAGTATCTGCAATAACTAGGCCATATTCTCTTTTAGGTATTAGTGATGCAATGTCTTCACAGTCACCTTGTATTATTTGATATTGGACACTGTCGAGCCCATTCCAAATGTAATGATTAAGAGTAGGATCAAGTTCAACATTCACAAGACTCTTCCTTCTCATGTTCTCCATCTTAATTTTTTCACTAAAGCTTTTGAAAATATCTGGTACTCCATTTCCATCCTTCTTCGACATCTTTAATGACACATATATGTGTGTGTGTGTGTGTGTGTAAGTAATAAAATAAAAATAGATTAAATATGAATAAAATGAATTTATAAATCAACATACCTTATTGAATGCAATATAAAACTCTTTTAGTGTTGATGTAGAACTTTCTTCTGGGTAGTTGCGTACAACATCATCCCAATTGTCTTCATTCAAAATTTTAACCATGTGTTCTTATATTTTCATAAAAAATTTCTAACTGAATAAATCAAGTTAAAAGCGTTAATAAATTGACATGTATAGCAAATTCTACCAACATCATTATGTTTTATTTAAAAGAAAATTATAATGAAAGAAAAATAAGAAATAATTCAAGAAACTTACTTTTGAAATTCTGCACACATTTCTTCCAATGATAATTCACCCGACTTCACACGGGAAAATATCGATTTGACTAATTTATCATCCTTCACACCTTGCATTGTTCTCCAAGGTGTGATAGTCATATCCTCTGGAAGTTGCTTCATTTCAGGACCCGCCTTACTGTTGGTACATATTATGGGCTTACTCTTTCTACCCTTTTGATTTTTTATGGAAATATTCTCCCACCGATCAAAAATCTCATCAATAAAATCCCATACCTCCCCAGTTCTAAATTCCAAATGAAAAATGTTATCTATGCCTCTGATGAAATTTTTATTCAATTTTCCATCTTTTGCTTTTTTTTCATCAATTTGATAACCTGTTTCCATTAAACATTCCTTTTGAAATGTTACACTAACTTGTGTCTTATCCCCACCACATTTTTCTATGAATTCATTATGAATAAATCTGACCCTTTGGATGAAATTCATTTTCATTCTGTACTCATTATCTGCATTATGATCACATGCCAATAAATTTGATTCTATTTCTGTTAAGCTAGCGTAAATGATGCATTTCACTGTTTGAAAAAGATAGTTATTGGGATATTCTAAAATCAATTGTCTCTTAGTCTCTATCGAATGGTTCCCTCCAATTACATAATATTTATAATCAAAACATTTTGTCTTGTCAAATGCTTTTTTGTTGGGAACCTGACGTGGATCGATAAGAACCACATAATCCACCACATGCGCATATGGATTGAACCTGAACAATGTTTTCAAATTATGTGCATGTAGGTGATGGGCCTTTCTAATTTGATATTGAGATTGTCCTTCATCTGGGCTATAAAATTGGTTAACATTAAGCTCAAATGTTTGGCCACCAAGAATTAATTTATTCTTCCTCAACTCTTGTCGAATAGCATTTTGTTTTTTTTTAATAATTCCATCCTCTAACTCAGCACCTGGTGTTATGATTTCTCTGCTTCTGTGAGAGCTTTCAGTTTGTTCTTCACTACTTCTCACAACCTTTACAAGTTCACCAATATTTGATTTCCTAGTCTTATTGGATAACATATCAGTTTTTTTATAAACAAGCTCTCCTTCATGAGGTAAAAGAGAGACATCGTTGGCGATTTTTCTTTTTGGTGTATGATCCATTTTCTCCTTTTGCACAATAGTTCTAATATCCTCCTCACTAATTCTATCATAATTTTCTGTTTCATGTTCGACACCTTTAAAAGAAACATGTTTAAGTTTACTAGATTGACCCACCTTAGTGACTCTTGGTTGATCCCCTCTTTGTACTATTGCAGTGTCACAAGCTATTTCTCTTTGCTTCAATCTCCTTTCCTATACTTTGTCTTTGTGGAAAGTGTTGATCACATTCATAACATTTGGAACCGACATATAAATACCTTCAAACATGTTTGAAAGACTCAAAACAAAATCCTATGAAACAAAATAAAACATGTCAATGATCAATAATTTATAAAAAATTGAATCATCCTTACAATAATGCATAGAGGAAATAAAAATAAGCATACTTACAATGTTATTTTCAATTTTGCTTGATATTTCTTTAGAAAATTTTGAAGATATTTCATCTGTGTCATACTTGACGATTGATAGATGATATCTAACCTTCTCACGTTTTTGAGCCTTCCTTGCAAGAACATAAATAGTGTTTGTATTCGGGACCATACATATGTCTCATACTTTTCCCATCACATCATATGGCTCATTTAAGTCAATCATACCACAAATCAGATAGATGTGTATATCAACCTCCGTTTCACTGTCTTCAAGATACCATGAGAAATCAGTTTTATCTATTTCCTCAGCGTTCTTCCAATCAGAAATAAGCTTTAATGAACCTGGTGCCCCACTTGCTTGAATTTTATTAGTGTGTGCAACAATGTCCTTATTGCGTCCAACAGTGTCCATAGTGCGTCCAGCTGCAACTTTAGATTTGGGAGTTGTATCCATAGTGCGTCGAGCTGCAGCTGTAGATTTGGGAGCTGCTGCCCTAGGTGTAGAAACATTCACAGAAATATTTTTTGATGCCATTTTCCTGATATATATATATATATATATATATATATATTAGTTAATGGAAAAATAATGCGGATAAAATAAATTTAATAAACAAAATTTATTTCTAAAACTAAATAGCTTGAAATTAAAGCAGTAAAATTAACTATAAAAAATTTCATTTAAAAACAAAATATTATAAATCATATGTATATATATCTATATAATATGTTTTGAATACATTTTATAAAAAATTTAAAAATGTGTTTAAATTGTATAAAACAATTAAAAAAAAATAAACTATTATTTTCAAACTTCAGTTTTTGTTTAATATTTAAAAAAAACAAAAAAATTACTAACTATTTATAACAAATGTTAAAATTAAATTTTATTTTTTTAAGGCAATGATTTTATTAAAAAAACTTATAATCTTTTAATATATTTTAAAATTTTAAAATTTAATTTTACATTACATAGCAATTGAATAAAAATAAACAAAATAAAATAAAAGAAAATTTTATTTTATTTTACATAGCAATTAAATAAAAAATTATAAACTTAAAATTATAAAAAATTAATATAAAAGTTTATAAATTTATATAATCTTTTAATATATTTGAAAATTACAAATTTCTATTTCTCATTACATAGTAATTAAATAAAAAAATCAAAATAAAATAAAAGCAATTAAACAAAATAATAGAAAAAATTAATTTTTTTATAATTGTTGTTCTAATACTTAAATTTAAAAAAAAAAAATTTAAAAAGAAATTTAAATATTTAAATGTTAAAAACAAATGTTATATATATATATATATATATATATATATATATTTTAATTTTTAATTTTATTGTTATATAGTTTTTTTTTTTTTTTTTGGTTATATTAAAACAAATGTTTGTTTATTTATTTATTATATTGTATTTTTTCTTTAATTATATAATTTTTAAAAACAAAACATAATTGTTATTTAATAAATTTTTTATTTTTATTTTAATTTTATTATATATATATATATATATATATATATATATATATATATGTTATATTTTGATATTTTTAACAATTATTATATAACAATGTTTTTATTAATTTTCAATTGTTTTATTAAAACAAATTATAAAAAAATTAAAAATTAAAAAACAAAATTAAAAACAAAAATTAAAAATTGTTTTATAAAAACAAATTTAAAAAAAAAAAATTTTAAAAATTTTAAAAATAAAAAATAAAAAAAATAAAAATAAAAATAAAAAAAATAAAAAAGAAAAATAAAAGAAAAACCATGGGGATGTCGTAGACCACGCCCGCGGGGCACCGGAATCGGCCTCCCGCCAAGCAGGAGCCATGAGGTCGGCTGGGCCGCCCCCGTGGCGCCCCGCAGGCACGATCTACAGCAACCCCATGGTTTTTTTTTAATTTTTTTTTTAAATTTTTTTTTTAATTTTTTTTTTTGATATAATATAATTAATAAATAATTATTAAAACATTATTTAATAAAAAAAAATTGTTAAAAATATCAAAATATAACAAATATATATTAAAAATAAATAAAAAATTATTAAATAACAATTATGTTTTGGTTTTAAACACTATATAATTAAAAAAAGAAAAACAATACAATATAATAAATTTAAAAAAAAAAAAACATTTGTTTTAATATAACAATAGAATAAATTTAAAAAAAAAAACTTATATAACAATACCATTAAAAAAAAAAATGATATATAACAAAACAATAAAGAAAAAAAAAATTTGAAGATATAAAATTAAAAAGAATAAAACTAAGATTTAAAATTTAAAAAAAATAAATAGATAAAATAAAATAAAATATAGAATATAAAATAAAATAAAAAATCTCAAAAAAAAAATAAAAAATTTAATAATGAAACCATTAATATATTTATGATAAAAAAAAAAACAAATAAAAAATGTTATAATATTACTAATTTTTTTTATGTGCATGGTTGTTTTATGGATTTTTCTGTCTAGATGAACCTATAAGTCTTAAAAAAGAAAAAAAAAATTCTAAATTTTTGTCTTTAAAACCCTAGAAAATTTAGTTCTTTTTGCATTTTCTTCACTAAAAAATTATAAAAAAATTATGGTTTTTGAACCTAAAAACCTTTAAAAAGTAGTTTTTGGACACAAAAAAACTATAGAAAAACATATTTTCCCCAAAATCGTCTTTAAATTGACAGAATAGAAGGAAAACTAACCTTTGAAATGCAAAAAACTGTTGTCACCAATGCCAACACAACGCCTCCACAAAATTACGAATAGCAACACAACGCCTCCAATGCCAATGCAATGCCTTCACGAAGTTACCAATGCCAATGCAACACCTCCACAAAATTACCAATAGCAACACAACGCCTCCAATGCCAATGCAATGCCTCCACGAATTTTCCAATGCCAATGCAACACCTCCAGAAATTTTCTCTAACAAATACCAGAAAACTTGATGTGATGTGATGAATAGAAACAATCATTCTTATTATATAGCGAATATTGTCTGATTGGTTTACTGTTTAATGAATGTGGGATTAAAATTTCAAATTTAAAATATTTACGTTTAGTTTATTATAGTTCATACTATAGTTAAAATACTTATTATTTGCATGTAGTTATCATAGTTAATATTTTATTAAATATTTACATGTACTGAATGTTGAATAATTCAAATATAATCCCATATTAAAAATTAAAATATGAAATACTTACATGTAGTTAATTATAGTTAATATTATAGATAAAATAGTTAATATTTGCATTTAGTTAACATAGTTAATATTTACATGTACTCAATGTTTAAAATCATGGGATTAAATTTTAAAATCTAAAATATTTACATGTAGTTAATTATAGTTAATATTATAGTTTAAATAGTTAATATTTACATGTTATTTTTTTAAATATCTACATGCAGTCAATCTTAAACCATTCAAATAAGAAAATTATTTTAGTTTCGAAGGCATGCATGAAAGGAATATTTTGTGGATATTTTGAATAGAAAGTATGGTGAAATATTTGAAGAAGAACAATTTATTAATAAATTTTGAAATATATTTTAGATGAATATAACGTAAGTTTAAAATTTAAAATTTAAAATATTTACATGTAGTCATTATAGTTAAAATAGTTAATATTTGCATGTAGGTATTATAGTAATATTATAGTTAATACTTACATCTAGTCAATGTTAAATCATTGAAATAAAAACATTATTTTAGTTTGGAAGGCATCCATGATAGAAATATTTTGCGGATATTTTGAATATAAATATCGGTAAAATATTTCAACACAAACAGTTTATTAAAAAAATGTTAAATACATTTTTCAACTAATATTTGTACCAAATATTTGAAATGAAAATTTTGGAGGGAAAGTTTTTCGCGAAATTTTTTGGGGGGAAATTTTGGAGTGAAATTTTTTCATAAATTTTTTTGGAGGGAAATTTTCAGTCTTTAAGCTATATATTGTAAGTGGGAGAGGAATTTGTATCATTCAACCTATTCTTGTTGAAAGCCATGGTTTCTTCTGATAGCGAAGTTTTTCTTTGTACAACATCAACATCTTCGTCACGCAACAACTCCATTCAAAGTGATGAGTATAACGAGAGTTCGTTCACCAGAAATAGAGAGTCAAAAAATCGACTTGGTCATAATCCTAAAGATGATGAGAACGAAATTGATGAGGCGCAACAAAATGAAATTTCTGTAAATCGAGTGCTAGTTAGACCACTTATTCTTAATCCTAAGGATTATGAAAGCAACAGTGATAAAGGGCATGATGAAGAATTTCCAGAGTCAAAAGTTTCACTTCGTCCTAATCCCAAGGATTATGAGGACACCATTGATGGAGAGGGAGATGAAGAATATCCACTTCAGCTTAATCCTAAGGATTATGCGAAAACAACAAATGAAAAGGGAAATGAAGAATCTGTAGAGTCAAAATATCCACTCTGTCCTAATCCTGAGGAGTATGCCAGCACCACTGATGAAAAGGGGGATGTAAAATTTCCAGAGTCAAAATATCAAATTCTTCCTAATCGTAAGGATTATCCGAGCACCACTAATGAAGAGGGGAATGATAATGTTTCAGAGACAAAACATCTACTTCATCCCAATCCTAAGGATTATGCTAGCACCACTGATGAAGAGGGAAATGAAAAATTTACAATTTCAAAATATCCACTCCGTCCTAATCCTAAGGATTATGCAAGTACCACTGATGAAGAGGGGGACGAAAAAATTCCAGAGTCAAAATTTCCACTTCGTCTTAATCCTAAGGATTATGTCAACACCACAGATGAAGAGGAGAATGAAGAATTTGCAGAGTCAAAATATGCACTTCGTCCTAATCCTAAGGATTATGTCAACACCACTGAGGAAGAGGGGAATGAAGAATTTGCAGCGTCAAAATATCCACTTCATCCTAATCCTAACAATTATGCCAGCACCACTGATGAAGATGGGGATAAATTTCCAAAGCTAAAATTTTCACTTCATCCTAATCATAACGATTATAATTTAACCACTGATAAAGGGGGGGATGAAGAATTTCCAATAAATATAGATTCAAGGCATTCACTTATTCCTAATCCTAAGGATTATGAGAGCTTCAGTGAGGAAGGGGAGGGGCAGGATGAAGAAATTCTAGTGAATACAAATTCAAAGTTTCCACTTATGCCTAATCCCAAGGATTATGAGAGCACCACTGAGGAAGGGGAGGATGAAGAGTTTCTTGCAAATGATAATTCTAGAGGCACATATCTGAATATTGCATTTTCTCCAAGTGACCATTTCAAAGACACTCATGGTGATGAAGAATTGAATCCTCCCAAGGAAGAATTTGAAAGCATGGGTCAAGATGGTGAAGAATTTATTTTGAGTCAGGGTTAAAAAGGTGCCGATGATTCTTGTGAAACTTTTTCTTCAACTGATGATGGTAAAGAAAATTTTTCAGGCAATGATGTTGATCAATTTCTTAACTATGTTGAGGATGATGATAGTGGGGATAATATTCCTCCTAATGGTGATGAAAATACTTTTACAAAGGATGATGGAATGATGAAACCGTTGCAAGCAAATATTGCAACTAGGAGTAGGAGTAGACCTTTTCATATCAATCCAAAGCATTCTAGTTATACAAGGGTAAGGACAAAATATCTCACAAAAAGAAGTTCTGCCGTTCATTTGATTTCAAGTGAATGTTGTCGAAGGGATTGCTTGAAAAATATGGATTTCAACTTTGTTTTTGAGAAAAGGAAAACATATATGTCAATGAATAAAAGCATGTAAAATTCATATTTAGTGGGTTTCATGCAGTCTACACTAGCAGGTTATGATTATCATATTGGGAATGTATTTCTTTGCAGAAAGGAATTCAAAATGTTGCATTCAATTGGTAATTTTCGTTTGTTAAGAATCCAGGATAGATTAGAAAGGGATCCCACATATTATTCAGAAGCACATTATAAATGGGAGGTGGGGCCATTTTCAAATACTGCTAAGACATGGATGAAAGACTTCTTTTCAAATCATGGAGAGTGTATGCCAAATAAAGACACAATACATATTCCAGATAATTTCTCGAGACGAGAAATATTCATGTTATACAAAGATTATGCAGAAGCTGTTGAAAGAATTGGTAATTTTATTACATATTCTTATTTTACAAGGATATGGAAAGCTGAATTCAACAATGTTCGTATTCCTAAGAAGATAAGGATGGGGATTTGCAGCACATGTGCTTCTCTTAAAGAAAAAAGAGATAAATGTCAAGGGGCAAAAAGAGGTATGTGTTCATAACATTATTTTTTTAAAATTTGATACTTATCAACTATGAAAATATATTTATTCATATGTTTTTTTTATTTTATGTACATATTTCGTTGTCAAAGAACTTCAAGACCATCGCAATCAACAAAAAAGTGAAAGGCAAAAGTTGTACAAACATCAAAAGAAGTGTTATGATCATCCAAATAAATATCTGGGATAGATAATTGATGGTATGGACCAAAATAAAACACTTCTTCCACGTTTTTTCCGCACGCCAAAAAAATTACAGGAGGAAAATTTCATTCAGTTTCACTTGGTTGGCTGTATGGTATTTAATGAGAAGATGTTTCCAAGAGTTTTCTTCACAACTCCAAATATTCACAATGATGCAAATCTGACCATAACTATAATCCATGATGTGGTTACTCATTGGTCTAGGATTCTTCCTGAAGTTTTGTATTTACAATTAAACAACACAAGTCGTGAGAACAAAAATCAAGTTCTTTTTGGGTATCTAAACATGCTCGTTGAATTGGGGATTTTTAAAAAGATAAAGGTTGGTTTCCTTCTTGTTGGGCATACTCATGATCATATTGATCAAATGTTCAGTCGTTTTTCAATAACATTTAGGAGGAAAGGTGTTGGAAGCCTGCCATCATTAATTAAATGTATTAAGAAATCGTACATTCTAGAGCCTACTTTTCATGTGTTGGAAGAAACTATTGACATGCGAAGGTTTATTTTTGGATTGCATGGTGAGGAGAAATGCATTGAACAACTTAACGACATTAGCTTCCAGCATCAATTTTGTATCAAAAAAATTGATGGGATAACATTTATATGGGGCAAGAAGTATTCAACTGTTGAAGAATGGGGACCATCATCAGGTTTAGCATTTTTGAAGTTCATTCCAGAGCATCCAATATTTTCATCAAAGATATTGTTATTACAGTCAGTTACTGAACTCCATAATGCACGAAAGCAGAAGAGAGACATAAATTATTCTGAATGTCTAGAGGAAATTAAAAGATGTATTAAAGATACATATGAGTACTTCGATGTTGCTGATTCAGTTTGGTGGGAGTATTTTCTTAGTAATCAAAGTGATATTATTTCAAGATCAATAAATGGGGATACGCTTTTGAAGACTCCTTTTTTTTTGCCAAAAAATATTCCAAATGAACATGAACATCAGGAAGCACACAATGTTGAATAACAATAGCCTCAAGCTATTATTAATTCCCCATAGGTAGAGGAAAGAGAAATCTATATTGGTTCTATAAGATCACGTGCACAACGTGAAGCCATGGAAGACCTTTACAGGGGTTCTGTGCAGGATCTTAAGGAGGGTTGTATGATAGCAGTGTTAGAAGATGAAGATCCACTTGGCTATCCATTCTGGATTGCCAAGGTTATAAAGGTCATTAATGAAAATGAAGAGATTACAGTTGTTGATGTACATTGGTATGCCACAAGTACCCACCCTTTCAATGGTGTGTACGAACCAGAGATGGTAGTGGAAAAAAGAATTGGTAGAAAGAGAAAAATAGAGGGCACAAATATAAATCGTCGCCGCACAGATGTCTTAAAATTGGAGGATGTTGACATACTTGTGTATGACTTTAATTTTACAAAGAGAGGAACTCTTCGGTTGTAGACCATAAATATTTTGAAGAAATTGCTACCCGAACAATTACTGTTGAGATGGGACTCTGCAGAATGTAGACGTAGATCTACAAGACTTTTGAACTCTAAAATGGTGGGCATGCATGTTGACTCAGATGGAGCACTAGTTGATGAAAGAGAAGAATATGGATCATCTTCATCTACATCGAGCCATTCATCTGAAGATGTAGGCTATGATGGTGTGCCAGAACCTATGGTTGATTTTGAATAACTATCTAAGACACTTTTATGTAATTGATGTTTGCATGGTAACTTGAAATAAAAAAATTTACTTCCATCTCAGTTTTCATGAAGTTATGAGACATTTCTACGTTTGTTGGATTATATGTTTTAATTATGAATAATTCATCTCTTTAGAATATCGACAATGCAACAATGAATTACAAAAATAATTTATGTTATATTCAATGTACCAATGTTGATATTTTAATTATAAGTAAAATAGAAAATAGAAACTAATGTTGAATTTTTAGATTATGCAGCGATATTACCATGATATTATGTATTGTTACCACTTGGTATAAGAAACTTTTAAAAATTTTAATAATTATATGCATCATTGAAAGGGAACACTTTGTTTTGATGCTTGATTTTTAGGTTTTGGTTGAAATTAGATTTAAATTTGTCTTATGCTAAGATTTGAAAAAAGATAAGTTTTTATCCTTTAAAATTAAAATTACTCTTACTTGTTTCTGTTCAATGATAATTTTTTCATTTACTTGTTCATTTGTTAAAATTGTTTAAGTCTTATAATTTCTCCATAATTTAATTTTTCAAGTATGTTGAAAACTTAAGATTGAAAAACTTTAGATTTACAACTTGTCATTAAGGTTTTTATGCGCTACCAAATTTTATCTTTAATGTTATGGTTGACAATAATTACAATTTTGGGGTTGTTCAGAGTCAAGATAATTTATGTTTAACAACATGGATGAAAATTGTTCGAAATGATAAGCCCTTTAGACATGTATTTGTTTATATTTAACATTATCTATCAAAAATGTTAGAAATTTACGATTTTAAAAAATTTCCTAATATGTTGTCTTTAATTCCATTGTTACAAGTGTGAAAATTATCACACAATTTTTTTTTTTTTATTCCAGCATCAACTGGTTTTGTTTTGAGGGTGTTTCAATCTGGTTATGTACTTCGTTCAATTTACGTATTATGACCGAGATACTACAAAGAGCACACAAAGAGTTCCTTTCCAATTATATGCAGTCAACAAAGATCTACACCCTAATCATGAGGAGTTTTGATTGGGAGGGTATGAAGGAGGAACTACATCAGCACTATGATTGGGAGGAACTACATCAGCGCTTACAAGAGTGCAATATTTATGAGGATATGGATCAGCCAAAGGACTCTATGCAGGAGTCATTTCATCCATCTCTTCCTTCTCTTAAAAGAGGAGAAATGCCCATTCCCAACTCCATGTGCGTGGGAGACTTGAATGGTAAAGAATCTGATCTTATGGAGCATGTTATTTTTCTGATTTCACATATTCTCTTACCATATGTATGCAGGCCATGGTGCCTACAAGGAGTGATGTTACATTCTGATCTCATGGCACCGATGAGGCCAATAAAAATTCTAAATCTTGCCACTCCCTTGAGGTACAAAGGGAGATTCTCTATCATGATGGTTGCTTCCCAAAGGCACCTAACTTGGGTATCACTTTCAGCCATGTCGAAGTGATCCATGCAACCAAGATGTGGTGGGATTACCACTTACCACACTCAGATCTACTCAAGCCAAGGAGTGCATTGCGTTGGTATCTTATGTGGGATTGTGACCCACCTCCTCAAGTGCAAATTTCAATTTGCATATATGTGATTTTGCTTCCATACATAGATGATATATTGGTATTGTTTATGGGTTTGTATGGGCAAAGAGTGGGCAGTGTATATGTACCCCATGGGATGGAACTTCATCTTGTACTTCATGATACATGTTTTAGATGTGACATTTCTTCACCCATGTTTATTTTTGTTGAGTTTTACACTCCTGAAGGGATGGACTATGCCCCTATCATGTTAGCTTTGGAGGAGAAATTTTTGATGTATTGGCTTAAAGAGCACTTGGCCCATGCTGAAAGCTTGATCCTTGATGGTGCCATCAATGGAGGAGGAGAAGAACTACAACTCTTACCCTATTAGTTGCTTGAGGACAAGAAACATTTTGGAGGGGAGGACTGTAATGTTCCCACTTAGCCTTAGTTAAGAGGAAAATTCAATTTTGTTTTAATTTTTGTTTCATGAATAAAGGAGGACATGTAAAACTCCTAAAAAGTATAAATAAATCAATGCCCTTATGAACAAAGACAAATCAGGGCCATGTAAATAATCACTTGCAGGTGTGAAAGAGGTTTGAGCTAAAGACTAGGTCAACCTTGACCAAATCAACAACGCTGTCTAGATTCATTGCATCTCCAAAAGGGACATCGTAGTTCTAGAAGGAAGCCTCTCATGTGAAAAGGGCTAACTCATCAAGATGGTTTAGGGTTTGCAAAAGCTTTCTCATCTTATAAAAGGAGAGGGAGGGCAGCAAGAGAAGGTTGTTGATTGATCATATTTCTGAATATTTGTCTACTTAGACAAATACCATTATCTGTTGTTTAGTGGAGGATTGTATCTGGAATTCCTATGTAGGGAATTCACCTCTCCCTTTGAGGATTCAAAAAGGAAAGTTTGCTGAATTGAACCACTATCAGGCTTGAGGCAAAGCTCCATCTTACATTACAGTGCTGCTCATCTTGAGGGCTGAGTTGTCTTGTGAGCTGCAGCAAGTGGGAGTCTAGATATGCAGAGATCTAGTGTAATTTTGGGATCCTCTTCTCATGGAATGTGTTATTTAACCTCCTGAAAGAGTGTCTTTCCTTCTTGTATTTCAGATCTACAATTTTACAGTATTTTTTTGTGTCATTTGAGCTACAACGTTGTTCCCTTGAGTAAATTGCGTTATTTCTGTATGAGGGTTTACATGGTGTCTTGCTCATAGTTTAGATCAAAGATCTCTTGTGTTGGGCTTTGCCTTCCACTTGGTGATCCATGGATTAGGTTGCTGATATATGTTATGTTCAGATCTAATCCATTGTAATGAAATTTTATATTCATAAATTTACTGCAGCAGTTTCCAGATCTGCAACTTGTTTCTCAGATCTGCTCTTATTCATGCATGCTTTTGTCAAAATTCCAAGTGGATCTTGAAGAGAAAAATATATAGTTTCCAGATATGAAAGAGATCTAATGTTTTTCCCATAGATATTCTCTAGATATGAGTTGTAACTTTCGGCTGCTAAAGCTCCTTAAAAATAACGTTGTTGAAGCATTTCTGCAGATATACATTTGTTCAAGCTCTCTTTTCTGAAGATTTATTGTTGTATTGACTCATGCCTTCTACTATATAATGAAAGGGCTTTATAATAATGCTTATTTTATGCTGAATTACTGAAATATATGTCTCCTTGATGATCTCCATTGAACATCTTCTAAAACTGTGCAATTCCTGAAGTAGTTCTTGCATTTGACTGCAACCTTCCTCTTTGGGTGCTTTTTAGCTAGTCTAGTTTTTGGGAGATCTATTTAGTGAGTGTAAACTAATTTTTTATTTATGAAAATCCATATATAAGTCTCATACAACATAAATAAGAGGAACCAATCCTTGATCTGCATTATTTTTTCACATTTTTACTTATACATCGTTTATGTTGAGCACTTTGTTGAAATTACTGAAAAAGGATCATTACAATTAATGCATGTTCAGGGAGGAGGACACAATAGGACAAGTTAGAAACATACTAGAAGGATAATGCAATGCAAAAGTACGATTACTTGAAGAAAGCGCAACAATACCTCATCAACTGCTAGTGTTCAAAGAAGTAGTGTCAATTCAAGTATCAGGTCGTGTCAAAAGTCAGTATTGTAAAAATCATCATTGTAAAATTGTAAAAGAATCATTATTGTAAAAGAGTCAATTTTCCTAGAGTTGGAGAGGCATTGTTGGGAGGTATAAGTTTCATTGTTCGATAATGTTATGGTTGGGTTGTAGGTCATAGTGTGATTGGGTGATTGTTCTAGTTCAGGAAAATCATTGTGAATCATATTGTATCGCAGAACATTGTCCCTGGTACGGGAGTCCACGCTCTTGTATTATTTCTGGACATTATAGGGTGGCAGGGAGGTGCTAGGTTGGTGCATGAAGTCACCTACGGGTTGGAGCTTGTGAACACTTTAGGGTGGTAGGATGGTCTAGGATGTGAAGGCATCCATTCAATTGACTACTGAAGAAACCAGGGCATTGGGGTGTCCTTTGAGTGGGATCTAGAGAAGAGTTATTTTCTAGAATTCTAAGAAGTTGTATTTTTCATTTCAGTTGGGGCTGAAGATTAAATAATTTATTAGAAAAGTGTTCGATGGTTTTTGACTTGTAGGGGGTTTTCCACCTAAAATTCATGTGCCTATTGTGTTCTATTATTTACAGTTATTATTGGATAAACATCAAGGATAATTGAATATTAACTAATGCTATGAAAATATTTAAAAAGTGTTAATTGATCAGAAATATTGGCTCACCCCCTCTCAGTATTTCCAACAATTGGTATAAGAGCTTGGTTCCTTCAGTAGGAGTCTAACAATTGGAAGGATTTTATGGAGTATACTAAGAATAGATTTCCTCTTTTCAATGGAAATAACTACGCACTTTGGAGTGGAAGAATGTAGGTTCATTTTTTGGTGCAAGGATATGAAGTATGGGAAATCATTGAAAATGGATTTACAACGACCCAGGATGAACAAGGAAAGAAAAATATGGTATATGATCCAAAGGCTAAAGATATAATTATTAGTGGGCTTATCAAATATTTCTATCTTAAGGTACTGAGTTACAAAACTACTAAAGAAGTATGGGGCAAGCTTGAGAATATAAATGTGGGTGACTCAAACGTGAAAGAAGAAAAGATTCAAATTTACAGGGTAAAAGCTGAGCAGCTCAAAATGAAGGAAGATGAAAATATTGATGCATAATTATAGCGTGTTGATGAAATAAAAAATGCATTATAAGGTTTTGGAGAACATGTAGACACGAAAATTGTTTATAAAAACTTTCGGTGATAAGCACATCAAAGTATATATTATCAACACATTGTCCGAAATATCCTTAGAACCTTGTCGACAAGATTCAACCCAAAGGTATCTGTCTTGTAATATAGTTCGAATCAAGCCAATATCAGCAAATATGAATTTCATGAAATTATTATGGCATATGAAATGAGGATTGAAGAAGAGGATGACACATCTCACCTAGAAACAAAATTCGCCGCATCTAAGAAAAATCGTAAGGACAAGCATACTTCGAAAGTGAAAACAAGATTTAAGAATAGGATGACACATCTCACCTAGAAACAAAATTCGCCGCATCTAAGAAAAAATGTAAGGACAAGCATACTATGAAAGTGAAAACTTTTAGTTGTAAGGAAGAAGAAAAGGAAGAAGATGAAGAAGAATTTTCTAGATAAATAACTTTCCTACTTCACGCGAAAAATGAGAACAGGTATGGGGAAATTAAAAGGTAAATTTTGATTTATATGTTTTGATTGTGGTGAGGTTGGGAATTTTGCAGCCAATTTTCCTCACAAAAATGAGGTTGTTACGAAAGGAAAGAAAGGTTTGAAGAAGTTAAACAAGCAAGCCAAGAATAAATGGTTTAAGAAAATTTTCTTCTCCAAAGAAGATAGCTCCTCATCTAATGAAGAGAGTGATAATGAAGAATAAATCAACGAAAGAGTATTTTTTATGGCCAAGCCTAATAAGCAAAAAGAATCTAACAAAGAAGGAGATGAAGAAAAAGAGATGACTGAGGTTTTATTTCAAAATGAAGTGATCAAGGTTATCAAAGAGCTTAAGGGTGAGAAGAAGCATGTCAACACTCTTGAAGATGAATTAAAGATAGAAGGGAATAGATCCTAAGTCTTAACATCAAGGTTGAAGAATACAAACAAGTTGAAGAATTTCTCAGGGAAGAATTAAAGGAAAGCAACAAGGAAAGAGAAGCATTGGAAGCTGAAATAGTTTCTCTTCGAAAGCAAGTAAAAAATGGAAAAAATCTTCAAAAATAAACTAACAACTCCAAGGAATTGGAAGAAATCATCAACAATCAATGACAAAACAATGAAAAGACTAGACTTGGTTACAAATAAAAATCTAAAAAGGAGCCAAGTCCTTCTATGACAACAAAAGAAGATGGATATGAAAAATCTAATAAGTAGGTAGACCTTCCAGCCAACTCAAGGGATCAGGACTCACAGGAAGAACCATGGATGAAAATTCCTCCAATAATATTTCCTTCCATGTATCAACCTATCTTCTATGTTCATTGTTATTCATGTGCAAGGTTTGGACATAGAGCTATAGAATGCGCACATATGTTTGGAATAAATACAATTTCGAGAGATCTTTCAGAAATGGATATTCCAGAACACAACAGAATATTAACAGATTTTATCATTTGAGAGATGATGTCGAATGTTACAAATGAAACAAATTTGGAAACCTGGCTAAAGATTGCAAACTTGGACGTTATTCAAAGTAATTCTCACAAAATCAAAATGAACAAATATGGAAAAGAAGACTGAAAAATGTGCTATCACTCTCAAGGCTCAAAGAAACATAAATTTTTGGTATGTTGATAGTGGTTGCTCAACTAATATGACTGAAGATAGGAATAAGTTCATATCCTTGAAGGAAAATAAGGATGAAACAATTCCTTTTGGAAATGACGAGTCTTCAAACGTCATAGGAATAGGTAGAGTCACAATTGGAAGCAAGAATGAATTAGCAAAAGATGTGTCATTGGTTGAAAATATGAATTACAATTTTCTCAGTGTTGGAAAAATGTGTGATCAAGGACACACAATGCTATTTAACTCTAAGAAGTGTAAAATCGAGAAAGGCAAGTTCAGTAAAATTCTAGCTACAACAAGCAGAACTCCAAATGACATATATATTTTGGATGAGACACCTAAAAGGTGCTTTTTGGCATAAGAAGTCGAAAGTTGGTTATGGTCAGGGTCAACAATAATTAAGAAGTAAGTGAAATGCCTAAAATTTCAAAACCTGCCAATACGATATGCGAATCTTGTCAGCAAGGTAAGTAGACAAAATTTGAGTTCAAGACAAAAGAACACTTTGCATCATTTCCATTGGAGTTAGTACATACTGATCTATGTGGTCCTATGAGAACAAAATTTTTAGATGGAGAATTTTATTTTATGCTAATGATATATGATTACACCAGAATGGCAGTCGTCAGCTTCTTAAGGAAAAAGACTAAGGCATTCGAGTGCTTTAGAATCTACAAGTAATTGGTTAAAAATGAAACTGATTTGAAGATCAAATGTCTGAGATCAAATAATGGTGGAGAATTCACTTCCAAGGTATTTCAACAGTACTATGATGAAAATGGAAAAAAAGGAAATTCTCAATGGCCAGCACACCACAACAAAATGGAGTTACTGAAAGAAAAAATAGAACCGTACAAGAAATGGCTAGAATTATGTTAAATGACTTAAAATTAGATGATAAATTATGGGTTCAAGAAATTGATATAGTTGTATTCATTATAAAAATAGGTTTTCTAAGGAATAATTGTAACATGACTCCATATGAATTATGGACAGGAAGACTGGCTAACATTAGATACTTCAAAATATTTGGAAGAAAATACTACATCAGAAGAAAAGATAAAAAAATTGGGCAAGTTCGATTCCCATGTAGATGAAAGCATTTCCATTGGTTATTGTTGGAACAGGGTCTCCTACAAAGTTGCGAATCTGATCCATTCTGTATATTTTTTATTATATTTAGTCTAACGCATGGGGTTTTGGGGTGGATCAAAGCCCCCAATGCATTGTAAGTGGATCCAGGGTAGACCAAGAGTCCACAAACCACCATTATATGCTTAGGCTAAAGTAGTACAAATAGTTGAATCTTTTTGAGTCGATAGGTAGAGAATGGATAGAGATTGAAGAAAAGTATGAATTGCTAGATTTGGGGTGGGTTGTTTTCGGTTAGGAATCTGGCTTGCTGTGTGCGTGGAGATCCTCTGTCCTGCTGTTGCAGACCCTACTGGCTCTGTGTGTAGGTGGTATTTGGGGAATGTATGAATATTTTGATACATAATATATGTTAAGTATTATTGAACCACCTGATGTTATCTAGATCTGTTATGCTATGATCAATGCGAACTAAGATTATCTCATTAAGCTGCGAACTTGTCTATTTTATCTCTATGATATGAAAGTCTTTTCATTTGGTATATTACTATGATAAGACTGTAATTGCACTTGTTTATTACATCTCTATTAATAAAAGTGAACCATCTATTTTGAAATTATTGGCTACGATTATGTTTTTTTATGGTTATAATTGATGATGCGTACATGGATGCGAGCCCGCTAGAGAAGATATGATAAGAACTATAGTCTGGTTACATCTAGAACCGTGTGAATCACCCTTCTATGTAGATCTGACAATTGTAGGCCTGCATTATTACCTTCTCTCTCTCAGGGTGCAGAAACCTAGTCCGAGCACTCTCCCATACTACTTTGGGTAAGACTTTGACCTGTGCAAGTAGGTCACTACCGAAAGGGCCAGTAGTATAGCAGTTTGTTGGCAAACCTTCACCTCTGAACCTGGGTCAAGACCCCTCGAGCCAACAAATGGTTTCATTTATGGGACTGGGAAAATTTTGAGGGAGAGATTTGGTAATGCCAAGGCTGTATTGGAACCCTGAAAAGAAAGAAATCGACGAATGGTTTGAAAGGCAAGTTCAAGAATTCGTTGTAAAATAAAATCGCAGTGCGAACTTGACTGCAGAGGAGTGGAAAAATAAGTATATTTTTTTGGAAATCTATGAGATTTTCTTCGTAACCTTTGCAATCAAGCCATAGGAGTGGCTCGCAATACTATTCAATTTCTAGAAGTGTTGGAAAGATGAACGGGTCACGTAGTGGACCCCAGAATTGATCCAGCAGTTGGAGAAGACTGATAATACCATTACTTGCATGGTATATCATTGGGTGGACATTGTGATAGGATTATTTGTGACTGAATTTGCGATCAATCAATTTGTGTCCTACTCAAAAGCGGAGCGGAGGTTCTTCAAGGGTTTCCAGTGTAAGTTTCTAAAAAAAAAATTGTTACTGATTAAGATCTTATTGTGAGAAAATAGTATCTTGTGTAGCCATATCGAGTGAATGAGCTCTGATCAAAGTGAGGGTACAACGTGCAGCGAAAAGTACAATATAACTAATCAAGAGGGAGATCGATCTATCTATAATCTAGTGACTAATTTTGCTGCACATAGCCCTTCATCAAAACCATCGTTGAGTCCTCGTAGGGGAAATAACTCACCTCCGCCACCACCGAAAGATGATATGACATCACAGATGAAGTTACCCACCTTCAAGGGTGTGGGGGACAAGGATATGGATCAGTTCTGGTTTGTCGCAGGGTCTGTATGGACTGTGCAAAATGTAGTAATCGATGTTGTGAAAAGAGCACAACTATCTCTTACTTTTGAAAGAAGGGCCCTGGACTGGTACATGGGATACCTAGACTAGCATGCGAACGCAATCATTGAGGACATTAAGAACACCTTGAAGCAACAATTCAATAATCCTAAGGCCTAATCCTAGACAGTGAACGACCTAAAAGATTTCAAGCAAGGTCTAGCTGAGTCGGTATGAGAAGTTGATCAGTGATTGAAAAAAGTAATCAGAGAAGGAGGATTCCAATATGATGACAGACAACACGTGGAATGGTTCATTTCTATGTTGCTTCAAAACCTACGCATACCAATGGGCCACCAAGACATTGAGTCGCAGGAGAAGGCCTTGGAGATAACAATGAAGTTGGAGGCTACGCCATGAGATGAAACCCAGTTGGGTGTACAACGAATCTAAGGCCAGCTGGAAGCAATGCACATGGAGATCCAGAACCTATGGAAGGAACGAGGAGAGAAATCTAGCCCTGACAGGTGGCGCATACAATGTAGGGTGAATGGCCACACCAAGGACAATTGTCCGCTATTAGAAGACTACATGCAGGCGGGAGGACCTAGCCCATTGCGGGACCAAGTAGGCCAGCACTATGGTGTGATGAATGTCGCATTGCGGGATTACATGACACCAACCATTTCCCTTGCCTTGCCTCTTGTATTCTGGAGGTTAAGCAACAATGGTGTATGTTTTCTAGGTCTGTGGGGCATGATGAGCAGAACTGTCGTACTTATGATCTGATAGTAGACTGAGGAAACCTCTATAGGGTATAGACAGATCCTCCATCACCAAGGATCCCTTCTAGTCTTAGGGGCTCCCCCAGTAGGGGCTGGGGAGGGGGCCGAGCCAGAAGTGAAGGTAGAGGAAGAGGCGAAGTAATCTGTTATAACTGCAGAGAGAGGTCACTTTGCAAGGGACTACTTGAACCCTACAAGGAAATCCTGTAGGTATTACAGGCAGCTATACCACGTGATCAAGGACTACCCGATTTTGATAGCTAAGGTGCAGGAGAAACAATAGAAACCTATGCAAAACATGCAAAGGGTCACAGCGGAGCCTCGGAACGAGGGAGCATGTGTTAATATCATAACCTATAGAAGCCTAGCCACTGGGGGGCAGAAGAAAAAGCTATGGCTGAGCCTCTGATCAGGAAATAGGTCAAAAAATTAGAAGGCCTAGACCTACAAAAGGAAAGGGAGACCGCTATCGAAGCTTGGCAGGATTTCATAGAAGCATCTACTTCACAGGTTTCAACAGACACCAAGGAGGAGAGGTCCAACCATTTTTACAAGCATGCATAAAACTGTTGCACAACTAGCAGGCTGTTGAGAACCTCTAGGCATTATTGGACAGCTGCATAGAGAAGACCAAACACCCCTGGAAGTTAAGGATGTAAACACATTGTACAAGTACAAGAAACACACTGGTATGGAAATGTGGCTCGCAGCACAGATCAATGTTTTTCACATGGAACAAGTTATTATGGATCTAGGATTAGATGTGAACATACTACCCAAGAAAACATGGCAGCTCATGGGATAACCTAAATTATAATTATCCACTATCCATCTATGCATGGCCAATCAAAAAAATATCATACCTTTAGGACGGTTATCACAGGTCATAGTGGAAATTGTCGGTGTTAAGGTCTGGGCTGACTTTGAAGTCATTTAGATTGTCTAAGATGCAGACCCTTAACCTACACTCCTAGGATTAGATTAGGCTATTGACATAGGTGGTATTATCAACTTAAAGAAGAGAAGCATGATATTTGAGAATGGAGGGGTACGAGTGATAGTCCCTTTGGACCCCGTGGAGGGGGAAAGGTATATGGAGCTGGTGCATATCGACAAGGAGATAGAACACATCTACAAGTTAACTATGCAAGATGAATATTGGATCAATCCTATGGCTGATGGTATGCTCTGTTGGGAAAATGATAGCGTTTGTTTCTCTGACTCTCAAGGAGAGATGGAAAATTGGCAAAACCGCTTGTACGACGTATCTGTGCCACGATGTCTAAGAATTACGAGGGAGTTCCGATGTATATCCTCAGAGGTAAGGGACCTACTCCACTTTGATGGATCCAGTAGCTTGAAAGAGTTTTTACAGATATTCGAAGCTGAGGTTTCCAAGGAAGAAAGGCTATGGGCCCTTAATATAGCTCTGTGCACAACACCCGCCAGATGATGGGACACACATAAGGATACATTCCTGGATTGAGAGGAATGCCAAGATATGATGACCCTGAGATTTGAGCGACCAGCCGATGTGTAGGTCCTGAAGTTCCTAGGTCCTAAGGATCCACGAGAACACTTGGTCTCTTGGATGGACAAGTGGGGCAACCGGACTACAAAAGAATGGGTCCACTTATGTATTCACGCACTAGGACCCATTCTAGCAGCATGGTATTATGATGCAGATCTATGCAGGTGAACCCACCACTAGGAAACTTTGAAAGATGAATTCATAGGGAAATTTGGCCTAATAGGAGGCTCAGAGGCACTCGATGAAGCCCTATAGGATATAGACACATTTGTGTTTAGGCAACCCAACACCCATGCAGCTGTTGGGGCACCAACGTGGGAGGCCCAGATGCACGATATTTCCAACTGTCGTAATATTAGTATAGAAGAGAAGGATGAAGATATGCACAATATCTCTATCCTAGAATCGGAGGGGTAGTGCACTATTGCCAGACCCTCACTACAAGTTGTGGATTTAATGAAACCTTTAAAATTGCAAGAAGTTAATATTGGCACAAGAGAGCAACCCAAATTGACTTAGATCAGAGATTATTGGGATGATGACATTATCAACAAAGTAGCTAAACTTATCACAAAATATCAAGACTTATTCACCACGAAGTTATCCAAACTCATGGGGATTACAAGGGAGCTAGGGGTCATGCACATCATGCTAAAACCTGATGCGCAGCCGGTAAGACAATGACCTTATCAATTGAACCCGAATTATAAATAGAAGGTTAAAGAAGAACTTGATAAAATTCTCACTGCAGGCATTATCGAACCAGTCGAACAGTCAGATTGGGTGTGCCTAATGGTGGTTCAGGAAAAGAAGACTAAGGGAGAAATCTGAATTTGTGTCGACTTGCACAAGTTGAATGCTGCATGCATACATGACCCCTTCCTGATGTCGTTCTCCGATGATTTCCTTGATAGCGTAGGTAGCCAGGAAGAATACTCATTCACTGACAGGTTCTCCGGCAGATCAAAATCGCACCAGAAGATCGTACCAAGACTACATTTGCCACGGAATGGGGTTCCTTCCAGTATATGGTCATGCCATTTGGACTCAATAATGCACCTTCTATCTTCTCACGAGTTGTAGTTGCAATATTTAAGGAGTTCATCCACAAATTCTTGGAAGTATATTTTGATGATTGGACAGTATCTGGCTTGGTAAGTACTCATGTGTCAAACCTGCGCATGATGTTAGATGCCTGTAGAAAGCACCAAACCTCCCTGAATATTAAGAAGTGTATCTTATGTGTCCCTTTAGGAATATTGTTGGGACGTATTGTATGTCGACAGGGGCTAATGGTTGACCCCACAAAGGTGGAAATTATCATCAACCTGGTAGTACCAACTACTGAAAAACAGTTCCGTTCGACCCTGGGACATACGGGGTGCTACAGAAAATTCATTCAGGGATACGCATTAATTACAAAACCTCTGGAAAAACTTCTTAAGAAGGATATTTCATTTTTTTTGGATGACAAGTGTCAGAAAAGCTTTGAATTACTCAAGGAAAATATGGTTTCTGCACCTATTCTTATATTTCTGGATTGGACAAAGTTCTTTCACGTTCATGTTGATGCATCCGGAATCGCCCTTGGATCAGTCTTTACGCAGCCTGGAGATGGGGACATTGATCACCCAGTTGCGTTCACCAGCCAAAAAATCTCTAGCGCATAGCACAATTATGCCATTACAAAATGGGAAGGATTGGCCATGGTGTATGCACTCCAGAAGTATCGGCACTATCTACTAGGCGGTCACTTCAAAATGTTTACAGATCAGTCAGCTTTGAAGTACCTGGTGAATAAGCCTGTGTTGGGGGGGGGAATATGCCGGTGGATTCTATTATTCTAGGAGTATGATTTCGAGTTCATTGTTAAGCCAAGAAGGTTGAATTCCAAGCCAAATCACCTATCTCGAATCGATAATGGTGATGATCTGACTAACCTAGAGGAGGGGCTACCGGATGTGCAACTATTTACTATTAAAGTAGTAGACGTGCACTTCGTCGACATCATCTAGTTCTTGTCTATAGGCATAACCCCTATAGGGTATTTTGTGTAGTAGAAGAAGGAATAGGTAGCTCATGATGCATATTTTATTCTCATTGCAGGTCATCTCTATAAAATGGGCACAGATGAAGTGCTACGCAGGTATGTCTTAGAACATGAACGGCATGACATCCTGGCAGAAGCCCATGACGGGGTCATAGCGGGTCATTACGTAGAAAAAGAAACGACGCAAAATATCTTGCGGGTTGGGTTGTGGTGGCCTGCCTTGCATATTGACTTGCATGACTACTGTAGGGCCTGCGATACCTGCCAACGAACTGGACGTCCATCCCAAAGAGATGAAATGCCTCTGTAACCATAGGTAGCCCTCCAGGCTTTTGACAAGTGGGCTATCGATTTTTTCAGCCCTATCAACCCTCCTGGAAAGATGATAGGTGTGCACTACATTATAACTGCTACTGACTATGTAACCCAGTGGGCCGAAGCACAAGTCGTCAAGGATTGCATCGCAAGGACCGTAGCGCATTTCATTTTCGAACAGATTATGACCAGGTTTGGGTGTCATAAGATCTTGATGAGTGATTGAGGTATGCACTTTTTTAATGAGACAATACAGGCCCTAACGAAGGAATTCTAGATCCACCACGCAAATAGTACCCCATACCACTCTTAGGCGAACAGAGCGGTTGAAGCTTTTAACAAGGTTTTGAAGAACACACTATCTAAGGTCTATAATGCCAATCGCAGTGACTGGGATGTCCATATCCCATCTATTCTTTGGGACTACCACACCACTTGAAAAAAATTGATAGTAAAAACACTATTTTGGATGGTCTATGGCAAGGAGGTCATCATGCCCATGGAATATATCATTCCTATCCTTCGGATTGCCGCCTTTACAAACATGGCTGAGCTAGTCACTTTGGAGGAATTTTTAGCACAGATCATGGCCTTAGAGGAAGAATGTTTTATTGCTACTTCCACCTGTAGGTCTAGAAGGCATGAGACAAAGCTTGGCATGACCGACATATTTGACAAAAGACCTTTACTGCGGATGACTTAGTTCTAGTATATGACAACCAATTTGTCAAACACCCAGGTAAATTCCAACAGCACTAGATTGGACCCTATGTGGTCAAGTAAGTCATAGAAGGCGAGGCTATTTGGATGGCTACCTTGTGCGGTGATTTGTTACCCATGTATGTCAATGGCAGTCAGCTAAAACCCTATCAGGTCAAATGAAAATATGACTGGTGGTGGGGTTCGTATACCCTCAAGTGCAAGATTTGAAGACCCGAAGGATATGGAGGAGGAGGAAGGATGACATCAAAACAATGATATGAATGATGTTGCACTACCCTGGTGGCCAGTGTGGCCAAATGGTTGCATGCACAGGTGGAGGCCCCACCACCTCAGTGACTCGGGACGAGCCACAAGATTATGTTGGGGGACTGTTGGAACAGGGTCTCCTACAAAGTTGCGAACCTGGTACATTTTGTATATTTTTTATTATATTTAGTCTAACACGGGGGTTTTTGGGTGGATCAAAGCCCCTAATGCATTGTAAGTGGGTCAAGCGTAGAACAAGAGTTTGCAAACCACAGTTTGCAGACCATTGGATGCGTAGGCTAAAGTAGTATAAATATTTGAACCTTTTTGAGTCGATAGGTAGAGAATGGATAAAGACTGAAGAAAAGTATGAATTGCTAGATCTAGGTTGGGTTTTTTTGTGTTAGGACTCCTGCTGGTTGTGTTCGTGGAGATCCTCTATCCCACTGTGTGCAGACCCTGTTGGCTGTGTGCAGAAGTGGTATTTGGGAAATGTATGAATGTTTTGATACATAATATATGTGAAGTATTGTTGAACCATCTGATGTTATTTGGATCTATTCCGTTATGATGAATGCGAACTAAGATTATCTGATTAAGTTGCGAACTTGTCTGTTTTATCTCTATGATATGAAATTCTTTGCGTTTGGTATTTTACTATGATAATACCATAATTGAACTTGTTGATTACATCTTTGTTAATAAATGTGAATTGTCTATGTTGACATTATTAGCTGCGACTATGTTTTTTTATGGTTATAATTGATGATGCGCATGTGGATGTGAGCTCGCTAGAGCATATCTGATAAGAACTATAGTCTGGTTACGTCTAGTACCCTGCGAATCACCCTTCCGTGTAGATCTAACAATTGCAGGCCTGCGTTATTACCTTCTCTCTCTCAAGGTGCGGAAACCTAGTTCCAACACCCTCCCATACTACTTTCGGTGAGACTTTGACCTGCGCAAGCAGGTGATTACCAAAAGGGCCAGTATTATAGGGGTTTTTGGAAAACCTTCACCTCCGAACCTAGGTCAGGACCCCTCGAGCCAACAATTATCCATGTAAAAGGAAGGATTATAGATGCTACAATATGAGGTGAAAACAAATAGTGGAAAGTATAAATGTTACTTTTGATGAAGATTGTGTTACAAAGGATGATGATGAGATTGTCCCTTCAAGAAAATCTAAGGGATATGAGGGAGAATCCGTGGAGGATGAAGAAGAAGCTCCAAAAAAAGGCCAAGAAAATAAGGAAACAATAGACAGCCAAGAGGAAATAAGAAATTATCAACAAGATGTATAAGAAAGTTCTCCAAAATAATTAAAAGAATGGTGTCAAAAGAATCATTCGTTAAGTCAAATAACCAACAACATAAATGAAGTAATTTGAACCAGAATAATTCAATAGCTTCATTCATCATAACAAGCCCACCTTTCATTTTTAGTAACTTTTGAGCCTAGCAATTTTGAGGAAGCTAGTCAAGGTAAACATTTGGTAGCAACTATGGATGAAGAACTGGATCAAATTGAGAAGAAAGATAATTGGGAATTGGTTCCATGAACAAATGGTAAAAATGTTATTGGAACTAAATGGGCATTTTGAAACAAATTGAATGAGGATGGAAAAGTTACCAGGAATAAGGTAAGCTTAGTCTGCAAAGGATTTGCACAAGTTGAAGGAATTGATTTTGAAGAAACATTTGCGCCCGTTTCTAGAATGGAAGCTATCAAAATGTTTCTTGATTATGCATGCTCAAGAAAAATCAAGTTCTACCAAATGGATGTTAAGTCAACCTTTCTAAATGGTGAATTGGAAGAAGAAGTTTACATTGAAAAACTTAAAGGTTTTCTACTCTCTGAAAAGGAAGACTATGTCTGTAGATCAAATAAGGCACTATATGGTCTGAATCAAGCTCCTAGAGCTTGGTATGCTCATCTTGATGGATATATACATCAAAAAGGATTCAAGAAAGGCAATGTTGACAACAATCTCTATGTGAAAGTGGATCAAGATAACCTAACAATTATAGAGGTATATGTAGACGATATAATTTTTGGAAGAAATGATGACATATTAACTAAAAAATTTGCCACAAATATGAAAAGTGAGTATAAAATGTCTCTACTTTGTGAGCTATCATAATTTTTAGGGCTTCAGATATCTCAAGATGATAAAAGAATATTTATATATCAAACCTCATACATCAAGGAAATGCTCAAGAAATTAAAGATAGAAGATTGCAAGCCTGTCCTTACCCCAATGGTAATAGGTTGCAAGTTAAGTTTAGATGATCCATCAAAGGATGTGGACCAGAGGTTGTATAGATCTATGACTAGCAGTCTTCTATGTTGTGTAATTGTCGAGTTCTTTTTTCCATGACTGCTTCAGGTTCCAATATGATTTTCCCTTCCCCATCAAGTTCTGGCAATACTGTTTGAACTGGAAGATCTTCACCTATAACCTTCTTTAAGCATGAAACATGGAAAACTGGATGTACTCGCGAAGAAACAGGAAGCTCCAATTTGTATGCCATAGTACCAATCTTTTGCAACACCTTGTAAGGACCATAGTACTTTGGCGATAATTTATTATCCTTCTTTGCTTGCTTGAGGGACATTTGTTTGTATGGTTGTAGCAGTAAAAATACCCAATCTCCTACATCAAAACTTCTCTCGCTACGATGTTGATCTGCCTGTTGTTTCATTCGATTTTGTGCCAAATTCAGGTTATCCTTTAAGAGTTGGAGAACTTCTTGCTGATGCTCGATGTGATCTTCCACTGCTTGAACCTTCGAATTTTCCCTTAAAGATGATGTGATGGATGGTGGATGATATCCATAAAGTGCCATAAATGGGGTCATTTTTGCTGCAGTATGGAAGGAAGTGTTATACCACCATTCAGCAAGAGTTAACCACTTGACCCATTGTGTTTTTTTATCAGATACAAAACAACGAAGATATCCTTCCAAACATTTATTTACTATCTCAGTTTGACCATCAGATTGAGGATGATAAGATGAGCTATGAGCTAATTGAGTACCCAAACAAGAAAATAACTCCGTCCAAAAATTTCCAGTAAAAAATGGGATCTCTGTCGCTCACAATAACCCTTGGGCTTCCATGTAGCTTTTGAATTCTGTCCATAAATGTAGTAGCAACTGTACTTGCTTTAAATGGATGAGATAATGCACAAAAGTGTGCATACTTGATAAGTCTATCAACTACCACCATGATGACACTCTTTCCTTCGGACTTAGGTAAACCTGTGATAAAATCCATTGAAATATCCTCCCAACGTTGACTTGGAATGGATAAAGGTTGTAGAAGTCACGGGGTCTTAATTGTTTCCACTTTATTCTGCTGGCAAACCAAACATTCCGCCACAAAATTTTGAATATCAGATTTAAGGCCATCCCAAAAAAAATCTTTCTTCACCCTGTGGTAAGTTTTTAAAAATCCTGAGTGTCCTCCTAAAGGAGAAGTGTGCAATTCCAGAAGAATATTTTGTTTTAGTTGGGAGTTCTTACAAAGATATAAGCGATCTTTGTACCATAAGGAATCATTTTTCCAACTAAATGTATCAGATGTACTAGGATCTTGCTGCAACTTTTGAATGAGTATCCATACATCTTTGTCCTTCTTCCATTCATCTCTTGCTTTAGTTATCCAATCTGGTTGGATAATAGAAATGGCACAAATCAATGCTTCCACCTCTTCATTCTTTCTTGAGAGTGCATCTGCAACAACATTCAGCTTTCCTTTTTTGTAGATTATTTCAAAGTCATAACCCAACATCTTTGTGACCCATTTTTGCTATTCTTTTGACGATAGTTTTTGTTCCAAAAAGTGTTTAAGACTATCATGATCAGTTTTTACCTTGAAGTGTCTTCCCATTAGGTAAGTTCGCCATTTCTTTAGTGCATGTAGTATTGCTAACATTTCCTTCTCATAAATAGGTTTCTGTAAATACTTTCCTTTGATTGGACGACTTCCAAAAGCAATGGGTCTTCCTTCCTGCATTAAAACTGCACCAATTCCATTTCCTGAGGCATCACATTCCACAATAAAGGTTTTTGTGAAGTCTGGCGTAGCTAAGACTGGTGCTAGGCACATTGCCTCTTTAAGATGTTCAAAGGCCTTAGTTGCTTCGGGAGTCCATGAAAATGCATCTTTCTTCAATAATGTTGTTAGAGGTGCTTCTATTCTCCCATAATTCTTAACAAACTTGAGATAATACCCTGTTAACCCGAGAAATCCTCGCAACTGCTTTATGGTTGTGGGGACTTTCCATTCCTTAATGGCTTTAATTTTGTTAGGGTCTACTTTAACACCCTCGTGAGATACAATATGACCCGGATATTCCACCTCTTGTACTCCAAAGAAACATTTGGATTTTTTTGCATATAATTGTTTCTCCTGCAATAGTTTGAGCACCCTGTCAACATGTTCAACATGATCCTTCCAAGACCTCTTGTAGATTAGTATATCATCAAAAAATACTAGCACAAATTTTCTAAGGAAGGGTTTGAAAATGGAATTCATCAACCCTTGAAATGTAGAAGGTGCATTGGTAAGGCCAAAAAGCATGACCAAAAATTCATAATGACCCTCATGAGTTCGAAATGTTGTTTTTAGAATATCTTGAGTCTTCATTCTAATTTGATGATATCCTGAACGAAGATCCAACTTGGTAAAATAAATTTCTCCATGTAATTCATCCAATAATTCATCAATCACAAGAATGGGAAATTTGTCTTTAATGGTGAGCTTATTGAGCTCCCTATAATCCGGACACATTCGCCATGATCCATCCTTCTTGTGTACCAATAGTACAGGAGCAGAGAAAGAACTTTGACTAGGTTGAATTATACTCGCCTCTAACATTTCTGCAATCATACGTTCAATTTCGCTCTTTTGGAAGTAAGGATATCTATAAGGCCTGATGTTTGGAGGAACACTTCCTGGAATCAAATGAATAGCATGATCATGATCACGAATAGGTGGAAGTCCTTTGGGAGTTTCAAACACCTTGGAATGATTGTCCAAGACTTGTTGGAGATCTGCAGAAATAGATGATTTTGATGTTGGAACTTCTAGTGGGCATAATTGTGCAATTACGCCTCGCTGTTCTTTCTTTAGAAGCTTTGTCATGACATTAGAGCTTATTATCCTTCCTGGCTTCCCCACAATACCCCGTAATTCGACTTCCTTTCCTTCTGAAAAAAAATTTCAAGAAAAGTTCTTGAAAATTAAAAGCTACCGTCCCCAAAGATTGTAACCATTGTACTCCTAGTACAACATCAGCACCTCCCATAGGAATGGCAAGCATTGGACTAGTCGATACATATTCCCCCATGGTTAGCTTGATATTATGGCATTTTCCAGAGCAATTTATAGTTCCTCCATTTGCAACCATCACTTGACATTCTGGTGCTGGGTATAGGAAACAATTTAATTTCTTGGCTACCTTATAATGAATAAAATTATGGGTGCTACCTGAATCAATCAACACTATTACCCTTTTCTTCTTTATATGTCCTTCTATCTTGAGAGTTTGAGGAGTGGTAATTCCTGCCAGTGCATTACATGATATGGTCGGATTCCTTTCTTCTTCTTCTAGGGGTGGTTCCTGGTGTATATCCTCTTCTTGTTCATTTTCTTCTTCTTCTTCACAATCTATGTAAAATAATTTCTTCTCAGCACACTTATGACCTTTAGTGTATTTGCTATCACAACTGTAGCAAAGCCCTTTTTCTCTTTTTTCTTCCAATTGTTGTGGTGTCAACCTTGTAGGTTGTGGAAATCTAGACGTAGCAACACTTCCTTCTTTATAGAATTGAGTGGTAGGCTTCCTTGTCGCCATAATTTTACATTCAACTTTTCTTGCCAACCTGAATGCCTTCTCCAGTGAATCAGGTTCCAGAACGCGAACTTCATGTTGGATGTTATCCTTTAAAGTGCCTATGAAGAGATCAATCCTGTGTTCCTCTGGAATATCAGTTACCCTTATATTCAATTTTTGGAAGTCCTCGATGTGCTGCCCCACTAAACCCTTTTGTTTGAGATTTATCAATTGGCTAAAGAAGGTGTTGCTCTTTGTATCCTCATAATGTGCTATCATTTCCTCCGTAAAAATTGACCAAGTGACAATTTTTTTACGGGAGCAAAGCCATTGATACCATACAAATGTATTTTGTTCTAAATGTAAAGTTGCAATATGTACCTTTTGTGTGTTTTGCACATTATGGAGATCAAAATATTGCTCCATCTGTAGTATCCATGTTACAGGATCCTTTCCATCAAACTTCCTCATATCCATTTTTGGAATATGGTGGTTCTTCCCACCAACATTCGAGTTTATGAAATCACAATTAACATTTATTTTGTTCTCATCCGGAGGTTCTTCTGCTATATTTCTGCCATTAGGAATCATTTCTGGTTTTAAGCTTGTCATCAAGCCTTCCATGTATGCTTTTAGATCACTCTTCATGTTTTCCATGTTGTCTTTCATGTCATCCATCTTAGCTTCCACACCTTTCTTCAAACTTTCCATCTTCACTTCCATGCCTTTCTTCAAAACTTCCATTTCATTTTTTGTTGCTCTTTGCGAGAGTGAAAACTGTTGCATTTGCTCTTGTAATTTTGATAGATCATGTTGCAATTCTTCATCTTCATGAGTCATAGTAGAGCCTTGTGAAGGCTTAATGGGTGTTGAATTCTTTTTAGGGGCCATTTTAGAATCCAATATTGATATATATTCTACAAGATGCCCTTGGAATCAATTCAACTTGATTCTTCAAACAAGACTTATGCAATTCGGAAAACAAATACACACCTTTTACTAGCTTTTAGGAGATCGATATTGAAATTGAATTATCTATGTAATTGAAAATCTTCGATATCTGAAATTCAGCCCTGTAGTAGCCCTCTGAAGCTTCTTTCAAATGCCACAGGTCTGACCTGATTTTGATTCTCCAAGACAAAGTTGTGTCCAATCTCCCACAATGACCTAATTCTGGACTGGTTCAGTAGAGCGAACTTGTACGACTTGCCACGTGTCACTGTTTTGTTCTTTGTCTCTAAAATTGATAGCGAAGAAACTAAAGGCCGTGTGATTGCGACCACTTTTGACAGAACTCCAATCCAATCTTCAGAGAGAGAGTTATTGAACTTTTCCCACGATCACCTCTTTGAGATGAAATTCAGGAGCCTGAAAAAGCACTACCTTCCACAGATCATATCTCCAAAAATATTGCGAACCAAGCTCTAAATTTTTTTGATGAATTTCCTCAGGATTTCATCTTCGCACCATATGAAGTTCAGATTCTGAAACTTCTTATAAAAATATTTATAGCGCAAATACCACGATGACCTGTTTAGGAGCCTGAAAATATACCTGACTTCCACAGATCATATCTCCGAAATTATTGCGAACCAAACTTTGAAATTTTTATACAAGCTTCCTTAGGAGTTTTTCTTCGCACCCTAAAAATTTCAGCTTCTGAAACTTCGTAGAAAAAAAGTTATAGCGAAAATTCCACGATGACCTGTTTGGAGCAGCGAAACCCTAGAATCCAAAGCTCTGATACCAAATGTTGTGTAACCAGCTCCAAAAATAGAAGAAAAGAGATGTAAACGCCTTATAAATGAGCCAATTCGAGGGGGAAACCTCCAATACATTACATAAATGAACAATTCTTGGATGATACAATTCACAAAACCTCCTTTCTATATATAGGAGTCCATGGGGCCATAATGTAATCCTAGTGGGCCACAATGTAATCCTAGCCGACCTAACAATAATAATTTAAGGGCACAATAATAACAAAATGGGGGTTACAAGGGTACAATAATAACAATAAGGGGTTTACACTAACAATAATAAGGGGCTATACTAGTGATATAGGGACCTAACATTCTATATGTTACATGTTCTTGGCTAGACGTAATGCAGGCAGTTGGACAAGTAGGAAGATTCCAAGCAGCACCAAAAGAATTTTATATTATTTCCGTCAAAATAATTCTTTAATATCTTAAGGGCACAACAAAATATGGTTTATGGTATCCCAAAGGAATTAATCTAGTTATCCAAGCTTATACATATGCAGATTGGGTAGGAAGTGTTGAGGATCAAAATAGTACCACTGGAGAAACTTTCTATCTAGGTGGTTTCCTTGTTTCATGGTTAAGTAAAAAGTATTCTTCAATCTCATTATCCACAGTAGAAGCAGAATATATCATGGAAGCAGCTTGTTGTACTCAAGTTCTCTAGATGAAGAAAAAATTGTAAGATATTCAAGTCAAGTTTGATGAGCCTATTCCCATATTTTCTGATAACACCAGTTCCATCAGTGTCTCCAAGAAACCTATGATGCATTCGAAAAAAATCACATTTCGATCAAATATCATTTCCTTAGAGAGAAGGTCACCAGAAATAATATCAAGCTTGAATATGTTGGCACAAAGTAACAAATTTTTGACATTTTAACAAACCATTACCTCGTCAAGCATTTGAGTATCTTTGCCTAAAGCTTGGAATTCTCCCAAGTTCTCATTAGACTATTCTGTTATCTAACTAAGTAAGAAGAAGGGGGAGTTGAGGTGTGTATAGGTCTACAGGATGACGTTTTTCAGGGTGAGCTATCATTTTCAATTGATGAAAAAGGGGGAGAGATTGCTGTAGGAAGAGGTGCCATGGTCGCAAGGGGAGTACTTGGGTTCCCATCAATGCTAAAGAGGGAGATTGTTGATCAGTGGTTTTCATTGATGTCAACCCAAGCAGCACCAGGGGCTACCCTGATCTTGAATGGGAATTATGACTTGACAACTTACTCTATTTCGAGTCAAGGATATTTTATATGGTTTCTACTTGTCAATATTCTTCCATTGATATATGTCATGCCACATAAATCTTCACGATTTGAGAGATATTCATGTTTGAAGTTAGTAACCCCAGTTAGTGGAATAAAACCCTATGGGGTTGTGGATGACACTAATCACTGCTTGTGGTCATTGAATAGTCAATAATTAATAATATTTTAATCTCCTAAAATCCCTCCAATGTTCACTTTTTGAAGAACCTCTCAACCTAAGAATTTATATAAATTGTTACCCTCATATCCTCCTCATGTAAGGATTTGGCTAATTAAAACAGGTCATCGTCGAATTTATGCTATAACATTTTTTCTGCGAAGATTCAGATGCTAAAAAAAAAACCCATTTGATTCGATATCCTGATGAAGCTTGTGTATGAATTTAAGATATTGTTTCTCTATATTTTCAGATATTTTATCTAAGGAAGTTAGGGTTTTTGCAAGCTCCTGAATTTCATGTCAAACAGGTGACCTTGGGAAAATATTCGTAAATTTCTCTCTAACCATTGGATTAAAATTTCATAAAAATTAACAGAAAGAGGACGGATTGTAGTTTGTCGGATATCGTGTTCAGGACCAAAGGTTGAAATAGTGACACCTAGAACTTCGTAGAAGTTCAATCTATTGAATTAGTCTATACAAATGTCATCGTAGGAGTTTGGGCATAACTATTTGTTAAATAACCCAATATTAATGATAAATTTTGGATTGGAAAGAAGACTCATAGGGCTACCAACAGGGAAAAATTTCATTCCTTGGAGATCTAAAATTACATAGATACAGCAGATTCAATATTGATCTTCTAGAAGGAAAGAAAAAGTATGCATTCAAGGATCACTGCAGTAAGGAAAACACATCAACAGTCAAGGGTGTGTCTACTACAACAAGGTATGTATGATTAGTGTTTGAATCTTAATTTTAATATCATCTTTTACATGTGTTTTTCCAGGAGAGTGCAAGTATTTTGTATGTATGTTTGATTGGGCTTTGTTCATAAATGTTGAACATATTTACATTTGAATTTTGAATATTTCTCTCAGATATGGTTTGCAGGACAATGTAAGTATTTTGTTTGTATATTGGTTTGGGTCTTGTTCATTAATGCATGTGTAGGAAGGAGGACACAATAGGACAACTTAGACACATACTAGAAGGACAATGAAACATAAAAATAGCATTACTTGAAGCAATCACACTCAGTTTTGGATGATGAACAGACACACATACACACACACAGATATATATATATATATATATATATATATATATATATATATATTGACTTGATGGATTGTGTACATTGTTGCTTGAATGCAAGAGAGTTCTGTTCTTACCAGCCTAGCCTTACTTGAGAAAGTCATGTCCTTATTAGCTAGAGAGTTACTAGCTTTACTCGTCAGATAAATATTTCCTTACCAGCTTGACCGGCTAGAGAGTATGTTTTTTTTCTTGAATCCATGATCTTCTATGATGTAGTGTTGTAAAACATGCATGATATGGAAATGGATAAAAACTTCCTTTATTTTAAGATTTGAGGTTTGTGGATTATTGGTTTTATTTTAGCATATATATGAAATTTCAAGGTCTATTATAACTCACAATTTTTTTGAAAGGGTGTTAGCTCAATGAAAGAGAACTTGCCTTAAAAGAAGGAGTTTGGTGGTTTGATTCCACTGTGCCCTAACATGAATTAATGAATGATATTGTAGTTTATTTTTAATAAAATATCTTTTATATTGATTTATTTCAATGGTGAGATATTTTCCGGGATTCATTTTCTATAGTCTTTAAAGAGAAAAAGTGACATTGTATGGTCTTTAAATATATATTTTTATTGTCTCTAGTGAGACAATATGTCATTAATCTCAACTATTGTCTCTAGAGACAAAGGAAATTGTCTCCTAAGAGAAAATAATGCTTGTGTTATGTATTTTCTTTATAGAGACAATTCTTTAAGACTCATTTCTTTAAGATAATAATGATTTGAGACACCCAATTAAAGCCAATATTTAAGACAATACACAAGTTTTATTTTGTCTTAAGTTAAGACAATTTACCCAAATATTGTCTTAAAACCCCCTTCTATGTAGTAGTGACAGTGTTGTTTTTGGAATATGTTTACATAGAAATACTTTGAATTTTGTTTTTTAAACTTAAAAGTAAAATAATAACATTTTAGTGAAAAAAGACAACTAGAAATCACATTCATAGAGTTAATAACCGTCAAATATAGAGAATATTGAAATTTCCTTAAAGCATGAAAACAAGATTATTTATCTGTCCAACATTATCTTCATCATCAAAAATATGCATATATATTTATTTTATAATGATAGATGGTGTTTTTTCTTTTTTGAATTTTTTTTTTACAATTTTAGTATCCTAAACATTTTAAAATGCTAAATCTATTTATACGGTAATTCTTTTTTATTTCACCCTATCAACGTAACTCCAAAAAAAAATATATTACAAAGCGTAACTAATATTGAGCCTCATGCCACTAGTTGGGCACCAATCCTTGAGCGGCGCGGATAATGTTCGCAACAGAAAAGAAAAACAAAAAAAACTCCAACCTTGGTTTTATAGGCCCTACCGAAGAGGGAAACACACGTATCCACAGACCACCATTCAAATGAGGAAATACTTTTATGATGCTTTAAGGATATTGGGCAAGGAAAAAGGATGGAATTTGATGGGAAAATTCAATAATAGAAATTTATATAAGAGAAACAAACCCATCAAATCAACATCAACATCACAATAAATGAATAATATATCTCTACATAAGAGAAACGAATAACACATGTACAAGTGAACCATTAGAGTAACATAAAACATCAATTAAATATCATCAAACACATGGACACCAGATATTAGGTGGAAACCCTTCCGAACGAAAAACCATTGAATGATTTTTGTTCTATGCATGGAGTTGGGTTACAATTTTTGGAAAAGGGAGGACAAGTTTAGGTGAAAAAATGGAGCTCCATCGAGCCATTTTAAGTGCTTTATCAAACCATTTTTAAGTGATTGAGCCATTTTAAGTGATTTATCAAGCCATTTTTAAGAGCCATTTTAAGTTCTTTATCAAGCCATTTTTAAGTGATTGATCGAGTTGCTTGAGAGCTAAGAGATAGTTCGATCGACTGAAAACCCTTGATCAAGCTCCTGTGTAACCCGAGATATAGGATCTTGATCGAACTCTAGGGCTCGATCGAGCCGTTAATTCTTATTAAAAACTCAGTCGCAGTTTGTGCCAAACGAGAAGGAGGAGATCGATCTACCTTCCCTATGACTCCTCCAACGTCCTAGAGGCTGAAACCAAGGTATATTTCTTTTGTCTCTTTTATTTTTTCTTCCAAAACAAAATAAATTAATTTTAATAAAAACCCGCCATACAAAAACCACAAAAAAAAACACTAAAACCACAAAAAACCACCAAGAAAACCTTTGAAAACCACCCAAAAAAACTATAATTTAGGATTTAAATATTTTTCATTTCATTGCATAATCTTTTAAGAATTGCAATGGTAACATATTTATTATTAATTTGTTCGTATTTTGAATGGTAAGAACTTTATTTTCTAACTATTTTAGGTTTTAGAGTTTTTTCCTATTAATTTTTTGCAATAAATTTTCAAAAAAAAAAAATTGTTATTTAAAATACATTTTAAATTAAAAAATTTGACCAAAAATATGCCCAAAAAAACTCCAAAACCAAACTATAACTAATAAATAAATAAATTAGGACCTTGAGATTGACATGATGAATATGGTTTCTCATGATGAACCTCTATTAATCAAATAACTTTTTATTATTATTTATTTTATTTAAATTAATTTATATTTTAAATATTTTTTTAACAATAAATATATTAATTTATTTTAAAAAGTTATTTTCACATAAATAAAAATATTAACTAAATTGAAAACACTATATATATATATATATATATATATATAACATAGTTCTATAATTATTTAACATAATGTACTCATCATTGTAACATAAGATTGGTGATGCTCAACAAATTTTTAAGGCTCTACTTTATCAATAAGCTGCATTTTTCCTTAAAATTTCTACTAATTATATTTGTAGAATTACTTTAATTTAATGATATGACAACTATGTATTTTAGGTCTTACCCTATCATTTCCCCAATTAAAATTTTGTCAGAGGAAATTCTTGATTTTATAATTTTCTCGATCAATATAGTATTAGATAAATAAAACTTAGTAGAAATAAGTTGTGGAGGTGTTAAAAAAACTTTGCAGAAAAGACAAATATTGGAACTTAGGAATATAATAAAATCGAAGTGAAGATAAGTGTGAGGTGAGGAGTAACTCGATGAATGAATTGATGCTTTTCATTAAGATAGAACATGACTATATACAAGGAGAGGGAGACTATTAAGTTTCATCTCCCAATGTCTCTTTGTCTTCCAACTTTTCTTATTTTTCTATTTACAATATTTACGCAGGATTCCTAATCCCAAAGATTAGGTGTTCAACATTCCCCCCCTTAATCTGAAGGGATGTTGGTGAGTCCAAGCATTATTCTGAATCTTTCAAAATTTTCTCTTCCAAGAGCTTTGGTGAACATCTCTACAATCTTCTCATTTGTGCAACAATGTTGTAGGTGGGTTGTTTTGGCCTCAACATTATGTCAAATCATATGGTATTTTGTATTTTGTATTGAATCATATGGTATTTACAATTTTGTATTTTGTATTTTGTATTTTGTAGAATTGTTTTCAATCAAAAAAGGAGTTGAATGTACTTGTTTCTCCTACAAATCTTCCAAAATTTTCCTAAGCCACAAAATCTCCTTTGTTTCTCAGTTGTTTCCATAAATTTTTCCTCATTTGTGTAATCTACTAGAGCTTATTGTTTGTGTGACCTCCACAATAAAACTCTTGATCCAAGACTCATAACATAACCTGAAGTAGATACTCCAGTTTCTCTATCTCTGTCGAAATTTGAATCAGAGTATCCAATAAAGCTGAAGTCATCCACTTGTGTATACTTGATTCCAAAGACTTGAGTTCCCATCAAGTACTTTAGAACTATTTTTGTAGCAAACTAGTGACCCTCACAAGGCTTTTGCATAAACCTGGAGAGGATTACAACAACAAATGAAATATATGGTTTGGAAGTAATCACGTAGTTGAGACTTACTACAAGTTTTCTATACTTCGTTCCATCCTAAAATTATTTTCCTTCAGTGGATGTGAGATTTAATTTTTGTTCCATTAGAGTAGTCAAAGGATTTCACTCATTCATGCCAAACTTGTTCAACAGATATCCAATATACTTCTTCCTAGAAAGGAATATAAACTTCAGATGTTAAGTTACTTCATACCAAGATAGTAGTGAACATATCCCAAATCTATCATTTCAAAACCCTTTCTTAGTTCTTTCTTTATGGATGCAATGTAGCTCTCAATATTCCTTGTAATAATAAGATCATGTACATACACCACAAGATATACAACTGTTTTTTCAACTTTCTTGACAAACAAAGTTACATTATCAAGATCATAATGTTTGAAATTAAGTTTTAGAAGATGCATAGCCAATTTCTCATACCAAGCTTGTTGTGCTTGCTTGAGGCCATACAAGGATTTGAAAAGCTTGCATACTTTATGTTCTTGGCCCTTCACAACAAATCCTTCTAGTTGGAACATAAAATAAAATAAAATTATCTTTCAGATCTCCATTCAAGAAAGTGATTTTTACATACATTTGATGGACATTCCAACCATTCTGAGCTACCAAGGAAAAGAGTATCTAGATGGTATCCCATTTTTCTATGGGGGAAAATTTCTCCTCATAATCGACCCCTTCCTTCTTTACAAAACATTTTTTCACAAGCCTGGCTTTATGCTTGTCAAGTGAGCCATTTTCTTTATACCTTTTTTTGAAGACCCACTTGAAACCAATTGGTTTGGTTCCAAATGGAGGATCAACCAACTTCCAAGTTCCATTATTTTGTCAAAGCATGATATTATTTTTTCATCGGTTCTTTCCATTCTTCATGAGAAGTGGCTTCTTTGAAGGAAGTTGGTTTGAAATATGTATACAAATTCAGTTCAAAATCATATGAACGTCCATATCAACATGTGAATCAATATTGTCTACATGACCTCCTTTTTTCTTGGTTGAGCTTCTTGTTCGTCTCTAAGTTCCAACCTCATCAGGATGAATGGTTTCAAGTGTCTTTGTCATCCATTTTGGAGGACCTTTCTGAGATGGCTCAAGTTGCTCAGTTGATTGAGATGGGGCTAAATCAATATTTAGTCTGCCAATTCTATCAATCACATCACTTAAAGTGTCCTAAGTGGTTGGAGCTTCACATGGACAAGAGAGTGATTTAGAATAAGATTCCACAGATTGATCTAGTATAGGAATCTCCCATTGAATATGTGGAATATTATTATCAAACTCTTGAAAATAATTTCCATGTACGGCTTTATCCAAGTGATCAAGTTTCTATTCAACAACATTTTTAGCCTTGGAAGATTAAAGAAATATCACTTCTCTAGATGTTATAAACTTTTTATTCACTTCATCATAGAGATGGTATGATTTTTTTATAGCTGTTAATGGGATGAATTAATTCTTTTGAGGATGTACATGTATTAATAGAACTTCACTGCCCACCTAACACTCACCAATATCTTTGAATCAATAATTTAACGTTTTTTTCATCTAGTATTTAAGATTGGCCATGTCGACTTTCAGGTACACCATTTCGTTCGGGATTATAAGGTACGAGTGTTTGATGTTCAATCCCATGTTGGCGAAGGTAGTTTTCAAATTCGTTGGAAGTATATTCTTTTCCATTTTCAGTATGAATAGAGAAAATATGAGATTATGCGCCATTTTCAATCCATGCATGAAATTTCTTGAATGTTTCAAAAAATTCATATTTTTTCTTCAATAAATAAACCTAACACATTCTGTTATAGACATCACTAAATTTCATCATATATTTATTACCATTTGCAGAAGGAATAAGCATTGGGCCACATAAATGAGAATGAAAGATTTTAATATTTCTACGTGCTCTGGAATGAGAATCATGCAAAGGTTGTGTATTGTGCTTCTGTAAGATACAGGCATCACATTACTTACGTTTCCTAGGAATAGTAGGAAAACCAAGGAAAACCAATAACACCACTTTTCTTCAACAAATGAAGGTTTTCATAATTAAAGTAAAAAAAATCTAGCATGACATAAAAGACTTGATGGAAACGTTCCTTCTTCATAGTTATATATGTATGAAAAGTTATCTTCATGAGCAAAGGTTCCTTGCAGCTTTAGAAGTATCTATTATTCTATCCCAGTCATGACAAGTGAGTTATAATATGATGCCTTTTTGACCTCAACCTTGCCATTAAATATATGAATGGAGTGTTCTTGTTGGCAGACATGGACTAAAGAGAAAAAATTTCTCCTCAACTCTCATAGGTATAGAACATCATGTAGAAGAAATTCTAGAAGTCTAGGAAGTTTGAGCCTGATGGTGCCAAGCCCTGATGGCTTTAGTTTTCAATTGTATGAAATGTATACAACTCCCTCAAAATTATCAATGAATTCTTTAATAAAATATCTTCTGAAATTCATGTGTCAGGTTTGTTAGAGTCGGTCTTTACAGCCCTCCGTCAGAGATCGTTTCGCTTTTTCTTATTCATTCTTGGGTGTCTCGCTTGTTCCACTTCGTTGCATTTCGCTAGGAGCATGCCACTGACTGACGAGGGGGTCTGGTTGTCATGTGTTTCCTCATGCTTGTACCTGCAGGGCTATTTAAAATTCTTCAAAAATTACTGAAGTTAATCGTCATTTCATTCATGGTCATTAAATGTCAGTTTCGTTAAAAAGAGTTGTTAGTCCTAGAGTCTAGGGTTTTCGAGTCTTTGCATATATGTCATAAAGCCCGCAGGCCATGAGGTTGGTTTCTCAAGTTTTGATTTCATATTTTTATTATCATAAGCATTTGAAAACATTTCTAGTCCAAAACTCTGTTTTGGAACTAGAAATTGTTTAATTCCATTTTTGTAATAATTATATTCATTTCACCATGAGAAGCTTCACTGCAAGCCTCTGATCTTTTCCTAAGCTAAAGTTCCGTATCCCTGCAAAAGACAACAAAGTTATCAGTCCAAAAACTCAGAAAAGCCAAAGAGAAACATTGTAATAAGAGACCAAATGACAAAGCGCAGAAACATTATGAAAGTGGGTTGTCAAATAAATTTGAAAAGCAATCTGATTTGATGAGATATTTATTTCATATATAAACATGAAAATCAAACTCATTTGCCAAAAATCCGCAAGGCAGAGGTCGAAGTCAAGTTTTTGAAGGCCGTAGGCAAGTTTTCAGCAGAAATCAGACAAAGATACGAGTGGCGCGCGACCCACTTGGGAAACGGGCAGACTCCACTGAGGGTGGGGCGACCCACTGACGCCTACGCTCTGTAAATTTGAACGGTGAGACCCACTTGGGGGCGACCCACTTAAATCTCAGCGTGCGACCCACTTAAATCGAACCTGAAAATTCGTTTTTGCGCCCGTATTCGATTCTAGTCGACTCCAAAGGAAATTGCAAACGGGCTTTATCATTGTTCGGATTTTAGTTAATGTTGGTGATAATTATCTATGTTGGGTTTTGCAGTGCTTGGATTTTTCCTCGTGGGAGCAGAAGGCTCACTGTTCTAATTGGATTATTGTAAAGCAGCCGTAGAAATTCACAGGGGGGATTGAAAGTAGTTGAGCTATGTTAAGAGGTTCTCAAGTTGTCAATTATGAAGGGATTCTTCGCCTCTTGCCATGGTGCCTTCTCTCTCGAGACAGTGAAATTCAAAATAAGACTAGAGAGATATGAGTTTTATTTATTGCACTCATAATCAGCAACAGGAATTAAGAATGCACTCTGCACAGTTTACATGTAAAAACATGGTCATGTTGCCTACAAGTTTGATGCTGCAATCTTATGGATCATATCTAGAAATGACAATGTTCATAAGTATTGCGATCTTCTCGAGGATGCCTGCAACTTTAGAACTATTTCTTTTGTCCCGTTTATTATTTTAATCAGCAGAAGAAGCGTTTGCTTTGTTGCCTTGGGGGTGAAGGACACGTTCTAAAGGCGTTTGAATTTCTTGCTATATCAAATAGCCAGCTACAGGAAAGCTCAGAGTGGATGTTCGCTTCAAATGACAGAGTTAGTGCAAGGAAACAGTTTCTATAATGGTGACAACGGTGATGTGTTATCAGTTTCGTGGGTGTTTTTGTTGTCATATAGCAGGCTACGTTGCAGCTGGAATGGGCTGAATACAAATATCAACATGAATCAAACAAATTCCCAAATGGCATCGAAATTCTCAACCACCACAGAGTCCGATAGTTATATGGCGCTCTCGGTTGAATGACCTCTTGAAAAATCCGAATTCGGTGGATTACAAATAATGAAATCAGCACCAGATTCGGAGATGTTATTTCAATTGTAATAATTCACCAGGGATTCCAATGAAATGCATTATGAAACATCGACACCTATCAAAGCCAAAATTAAAACGAAATGTCCACCACAGCAGAGATAGTATATACAGCGGCTATGGAATGCACGACACGTTGGGAAATATGCCTATAAAAATAGACATCTGGATAATTGGTTTTAAGGGAAAGTGGCCAACGCATTTCCAGAACATTTGGGGGTAGGTGTATAGGGATGTGCAAAGTGGCATTCAAAGATCGATTACCTATTTTTCCTTTAGTCTATGCTCCAGGTCATTAGAAATCCTCAGCTGGAATATTGGAAGGTTTTTCTATCTTTAGAGCAGATAGATGATCCTTTTCTATCTTTATGACTTCAGTTAAATATCCAAATTGGCTATCAGAGGAATTTAAGGAGAACGCTCCAGATTTGTTTAGTCATCAGAGAATTTTATGGAGAATGTTGTTCTCCTTTCTATCTTTATCAGTTCAGTTGAAACATTGCCCTTGTTGTTGGGTCAATCTGTTTTCTCCTAGGATAGTTTATTTAATGTATTGAATGATCATTTGTAAAAGGGGAGAGGAGAGTTCTGAGAGCTGGTGGTGAAAAACATAGAGCTTCATTTGTACAGTTGTTTGACAGAGATTAATTGAATGGTACAGCTCTGTTTTATAAGATTCTTGTGGTGTAAAGTTTAGCATATGTCTCTTCTACTGTTTCATATGTAATTTTGTAATGTTTGCATTTCATTCACAATCAGTTCACTAGATGCTGTTGCAGTGAGATAGGTAGAATACAATTTATTTTCTCTGCCTTGAAGTAGCGTTCAGGATTTGTGTATTTTCTTCTGTCTGAAAGGGATTCATTGTTAAATTCCCCTTTCAGCTTTCTTAAGCAGTCTTTACATCCCATTTAATTTCAGTTTAATTGTTAAACTTCACTCCTACCTCGCCTTATGTAATAATCTGTGCTTTTGATTAAATCTCTGCTCACACTGTTCTTGATCCCATACAGTCCAAAAAACCCCATCATTTATCAAAAAACCCTTTTTATATCAATTTACTAGCCTAAAATCAATATCAGTGTTTCATTTAGGTCATCTCAGATCCTATTGGACAGCTTTCACTGAGTTTGACCCGGAGAGAGCCCTCTCCTGTCCTCGTAGGGCTAGCTATGAGGCTGAGCTTGGTTTGATGTTTCCTCGAGTTTTGCCTTCTTTAGCCTGTGGCAGATTCGAGCGCTAACATAGTGGCGACCATACTGGGGAGAAACTCAAAACGTTTGCTTGTTATAGACGGAGTCTGAAGTCACGCCAGGTAGCCTTCGAAACGTTGTTGCTATGCATCAGCGAAGTAGATAAACGCTGCTTTAGTCGATCTCCGGTTTAACTTGTAATCGTAGCATTTAACTTGTAAATTTCCCTAGTACATGTATCAAGTTTAGATCTGATGGTTGATGGTGAACAACGATCAGAAATCGCAAGGCTGAAATCATTCACCTGGTGACTTCATTCACTGAACAATCCAGAAATCGATGCTTCATGGTGATTTCACTACAGGGAGATGAGTAGCTGTGAGATTTTCAAGATGGACCGAATCACGAGAAGATACGCTCCCATGAGCCGAGATCACATTCCAGGTTTTCCGAATAAGATGCCCAAGGTAGATTGGTCAAGGAATCTGCCTACGTTTAATGATGATGGTAAGAAAGATGCTGCTTTACATTTGGTTAGATTTCACATGCATATTCGCAAGTTGAAGGTGGATTTTCCTGAAGATTGCTTGATGAAGATATTCCTGGCCACTCTGGGAGGTGAAGCCCAATCTTGGTATGAAAATTTGCCGCCGGTTTGTATTTATTGTTTAAAGGATTTTCATGCCCTGTTCATTGAAAGATATCAAGTATCTTATCCATCATTAAATTTAGTTCATGACTATTGCAAACATGCTTCTACTTTTATTGAAAGCCTTGAGAAATATTATGAAGATGATAATTTCATGGATGATGAGATCATGGAAGCCCTATATGACAATCCATTTCAGCAGCATAAAGATGATCATGAAAGTTTGCAGCAGGATCAAGATCTTAGTACAGTGGAAGATGAAGGAATTTTGCATCTTGACAGTGAACAGGAATTATATGAAATGGATCAGCAGTATGAGGAAAGTTTGTATACTCCTTCACTTGAAATCAATGAAGACAATCACTGTTTGAGCAAAAGAAAACAAAAGGTATTATCTCCTCTATTCGAAGATGAGATAGATCAGCTATTGAAAGGTCATGTTCCAGCTCAAGTTAACGCAGATCTGCAGTGTGCACATGGTCAAGAAGGTGATGGTGGAACTTCTTCCTTTTCTGAAATGGATGACAGTCCTGTAAGCAGCTTTATAGATCAGCAGGTTGAAGATGTCTATATGGCTGAAAGTGATGAAAGAGAAAGTGTCATTTCAGATCTGCCCACAGAAGAAGATAGCATGCCGGGAACTCAAGTTTCAATTTCAGATTGTGATAATAACCAGCCAGCTATTTCAGATCTACATTCAGATTGTGATGACCAAGAACACCTGGTGCTGAAACCCATCAAGGAGAATTCTACTGTTGAGATCATCTAGAAAGAAGAAAACAAAGGTATGGATTCAAATGTTTTCAGTTCATTAGAACATATCCTTCAGAAAGAAGCCATTCAGTCAGTTAATGAAAAACATAATGAGATCTTTGTGCAAGTAAGTGATAAAACTCCTTTCGATAACTCAGTAATAAATGATAGTTTGAATGCCCTGTCATATGAAGATAATTATTGTTTAAGCAGAAGAAAACAAACGGCATTGTCTCCTTTGTCTGAAGATGAGATAGATCTACTTTTGAGAGGTCTTGTTTCAGCCGAAGTTACAGCAGATTTGCAGTGCACAGAAAGTGTTGGTGAAACTTCTTCCTCTTTTGAAAAAGATGACTGTCTTATAATCAGTTGTGTAGATCAGAAAACATATAATTTTTTCCTTCACAAAGATGAAAAAGCTGTCATGTTTGATAATCTTGAAGATTGTTTTTTGTTTAAAAATGATCTAGATCATGAAATCGAGGGATATATGTCAGAATTTCTCATAGTCAAGGAACCTACATCTAACACTCAGATGGCAGATTTGTGCATTTCTATCCCTCAGAAATCAATTGTTCTTTCAGATCAGAATGAAGTGAATACTTGTATTTTTGCAGCTGGATCTCCGGATAAGCCATTGTTTCAGGATTTTCAAGACCCCTTCAGCATTCTTCTGGAAACATTAGAAAGGATAAATATTGCCTGGTTCATTATCGTAAGCTTTGGTTTCAGTGGTTATTTTGAGTTGCCTATAGGTTCATCATTCTGCCTGCTCAAGGAGAGTAAGAGCAGAAATTTGGGGTGTAGCCATCTGCTGGATTGGTTACATTGGAAGGCAAATTACACATGATTGTACATATGACATCAGTATGCAGGTGGTTGCATCATGATTTTAAAAGCTTGATGGACTGCTGCCCTTTTTCAGAAAGTTTTTGTTTTAATTCAGTCATTTCAGTTTGCATCGAGTCAGTTTGAGTCAATTTTCCAGTTAATAAGTGGAGTTATCAGTCTTTAGTCTGTTTGTCAGAATAATGATTCCATAGCCCAATGAATGGAGGCACTTTCTGCTCTCCCAAAGATCTGCAGATTCTTGGCATCTCCATGGAGCCACCATCCCCATTGGAGCCAATGTTAGAGTCGGTCTTTACAGCCCTCCGTCAGAGATCGTTTTGCTTTTGCTTATTCATTCTTAGGTGTCTCACTTGTTCCACTTCGTTGCATTTCACTAGGAGCATGCCACTGACTGACGAGGGGGTCTGGTTGTCATGTGTTTCCTCATGCTTGTACCTGCAGGGCTATTTAAAAATTCTTCAAAAATTACTGAAGTTCATCGTCATTTCATTCATGGTCATTAAATGTCAGTTTCGTTAAAAAGAGTTGTTAGTCCTAGAGTCTAGGGTTTTCGAGTCTTTGCATATATGTCATAAAGCCCGCAGGCCATGAGGTTGGTTTTGCAAGTTTTGATTTCATATTTTTATTATCATAAGCATTTGAAAACATTTCTAGTCCAAAACTCTGTTTTGGAACTAGAAATTGTTTAATTCCATTTTTGTAATAATTATATTCATTTCACCATGAGAAGCTTCACTGCAAGCCTCTGATCTTTTCCTAAGCTAAAGTGTCGTATCCCTGCAAAAGACATCAAAGTTATCAGTCCAAAAACTCAGAAAAGCCAAAGAGAAACATTGTAATAAGAGACCAAATGACAAAGTGCAGAAACATTATGAAAGTGGGTTGTCAAATAAATTTGAAAAGCAATCTGATTTGATGAGATATTTATTTCATATATAAACATGACAATCAAACTCATTTGCCAAAAATCCGCAAGGCAGAGGTCGAAGTCAAGTTTTTGAAGGCCGTAGGCAAGTTTTCATAGTTCTGGACAGTGTTTGGAGGGCACTCGACCCACTTGAAACGGGTGAGACCCACTTGAGGGGCGCGACCCACTTGAGCACCACAGCCGGTGTAAAGTTGAACGGGTGAGACCCACTTGGGGGGTGCGACCCACTTAAACCAGCGTGCGACCCACTTAAATCAGAACCCAGAAAATTTGTTTTTTGCGCCCAGATTCGATTCTAGTCGACTCCAGCAGCTTGCAAATGGGCTTTTATCATTGCTCAGTGGATTTTTAGCATGGTTATGATATTATTTATGTTGGGTTTGCAGGCTTGGATTTTTCCTCGTGGAGTAGAAGTGGCTCATTGTTCAATCGGATTTGTGATTGGTGGAAGCACAGATAAATTCACAGGGGGGATTGACAGTAGTTGAGTTGTGTTAAGAGGTTCTCAAGTTGTCAATTATGAAGGGATTCTTCGCCTCTTGCCATGGTGCCTTCTCTCTCGAGACAGTGAAATTCAAAATAAGACTAGAGAGATATGCGTTTTATTTATTGCACTCATAATCAGCAACATGAATTAAGAATGCACTCTGCACAGTTTACATGTAAAAACATGGTCATGTTGCCTACAAGTTTGATGCTGCAATCTTACGGATCATATCTAGAAATGAAAATGTTCATAAGTATTGCGATCTTCTCGAGGATGCCTGCAACTTTACAACTGTTTCTTTTGTCCCATTTATTATTTTAATCAGCAGAAGAAGCGTTTGCTTTGTTGCCTTGGGGGTGAAGGACACGTTCTAAAGGCGTTTTAATTTCTTGCTATATCAAATATCCAGCTACAGGAAAGCTTAGAGTGGATGTTCGCTTCAAATGACAAAGTTAGTGCAAGGAAACAGTTTCTATAATGGTGACAACGGTGATGTGTTATCAGTTTCGTGGGTGTTTTTGTTGTCATATAGCAGGCTACGTTGCAACTGGAATGGGCGGAATACAAATCTCAACATGAATCAAACAAATTCCCAAATTGCATCGAAATTCTCAACCACCACAGAGTCCGATAGTTATATGGCGCTCTCGGTTGAATGAGTTCTTGAAGAATCCGAATTCGGTGGATTACAAATAATGAAATCAGCACCAGATCTGGAGATTTTATTGCAATTGTAATAATTCACCAGGGATTCCAATGAAACGCATTATGAAACATCGACACCTATCAAAGCCAAAATTAAAACGAAATGTCCACCACAGCAGAGATAGTATATACAGCGGCTATGGAATGCACGACACGTTGGGAAATATGCCTCTAAAAATAGACATCTGGATAATTGGTTTTAAGGGAAAGTGGCCAACGCATTTCCAGAACATTTGCGGGTAGGTGTATAGGGATGTGCAAAGTGGCATTCAAAGATCGATTACCTATTTTTCCTTTTGTCTACGCTCCAGGTCATTAGAAATCCTCAGCTGGAATATTGGAAGGTTTTTCTATCTTTAGAGCAGATAGATGATCCTTTTCTATCTTTATGACTTCAGTTAAATATCCAAATTGGCTATCAGAGGAATTTAAGGAGAACGCTCCAGATTTTTTTAGTCATCAGAGAATTTTATGGAGAATGTTTTTCTCCTTTCTATCTTTATCAGTTCAGTTGAAACAGTGCCCTTGATCTTGGGTCAATCTGTTTTCTCCTAGGATAGTTTATTTAATGTATTGAATGATCATTTGTAAAAGGGGAGAGGAGAGTTCTGAGAGCTGGTGGTGAAAAACAGAGAGCTTCATTTGTACAGTTCTTTGACAGAGATTAATTGAATGGTACAACTCTGTTTTATAAGATTCTTGTGGTGTAAAGTTTAGCATATGTCTCTTCTACTGTTTCATATGTAATTTTGTAATGTTTGCATTTCATTCACAATCAGTTCACTGGATTCCGTTGCAGTGAGATAGGTAGAATACAATTTATTTGCTCTGCCTTGAAGTAGCGTTCAGGATTTGTGTATTTTCTTCTGTCTGAAAGGGATTCATTGTTAAATGCCCCTTTCAGCTTTCTTAAGCAGTCTTTACATCCCATTTAGTTTCAGTTTAATTGTTAAACTTCACTCCTACCTCGCCTTATGTAATAATCTGTGCTTTTGATTAAATCTCTGCTCACACTGTTCTTGATCCCATACAGTCCAGAAAACCCCATCATTTATCAAAAAACCCTTTTTATATCAATTTACTAGCCTAAAATCAATATCAGTGTTTCATTTAGGTCATCTCAGATCCTATTGGACAGCTTTCACTGAGTTTGACCCGGAGAGAGCCCTCTCCTGTCCTCGTAGGGCTAGCTACGAGGCTAAGCTTGGTTTGATGTTGCCTCGATTTTTGCCTTCTTCAGCCTGTGGCAGATTCGAGCGCTAACAAGGTTGCTCCTAAATCAATTAAAATCCAGCATATTTCTATCAAGCAAGTGAGGCATTTAATAAGTCTTCATTTACTCCAATGTGGAAATGTGCCACAACATAATGAGCGGATTCATGTGCTTTACGTTTCCATTTATTAGTTGTTTTACCTTTTCCTTCATTTATTTCCTTCTTGATTTTGTCCCAAGGCAGCTTACATGTCGAAGCATCATATCCATCTCTATTTCATCATATGCATCTACACCCCCTACCTATAAAATTATTCCTTCCTCTTCCTCTTCCACCACCTCTTCCTTTAGAATAATCTTGTGCATGATTCTTCTATTTTTGTGCAAGGCACACAACTAATTCAAAAGACTGAGGAGCTATCTTTGTCCCAAAATTATTCTCTCTTTAAACAAACGTCTTTTCAAGGGAGTCGAACAAAATCACCTTTATTTTTCCACTTACTTGTAATGACTCAAGATAATGTGAATACGTGGGATATAGTGCCTTGAAATAAACTATTAGAGGAATATATATTTCAACAATAAAGGCTTTCATGTCATGCATAATAGATCTTACTTCTTATTCTTAGGAAAGAGGGTCATCAATTTTCAACTCGAGATTGAACAACTTGATCGGAAATTAAACAACTTCAAGATCAGAGTATGAGCCTTATAATTTCTTCAATTTATTTAAGGCCTCAAAGGAGTTTGAAGATGGAAAAATATTTTGACTTGCCTCTTCATTTACAAAATTTTCAATCAAGGCATAGGCCTTGTTGTTCTTGTTTTCTTAGATGGAAAGATCCTTATCTAAAGTGGGCTTCTCATGTGCATTGCCTCATTCTCCTTCACAATCCCCTTTTCACAACTCATTGAAAATCAAATTGTGCTTTATATTCCTAGACCAATCATGGTAGTTCTATTTTACAGTGAGAACTACTCCCACTATGGATATGAGTGAATGCATTATCAAATGAGATTAAGTTCTTTTGATTTCTAAAACAATTTCATGCCTTCTTGTTTAGATAAGAAATTGATTTAATACGTAAAAAGAAAAGATTTTAATTATATCACCACTCACCACTCATAATAACTCATACAACCCCATATGATATATGTGGCTTTCGTATAGAAAAAAATTCAAATTCTAATGCATATAATGGTTTTAAAATCTCAACATGATATCTTTTAAAAATATCATCTATATATGACATATATATGACATAGTCATATATATGTGGTATTTCACCATTCATATAACCTTAAAGACTTTGAATCATAGTTTTATTCCATTAAAAGAGCTTCAATTCATTTATATTTTATTACATAAAGCCACCCCAAAAAAACTTCAATGCATTAGTCAACACACACATATATTCCATCTTGCAACCCTTCAAAAAATTATTTAATCACTTGTTAATCACCAAATTTTTTACCCTTGTTGTTTGTATTGACACCTCCCCTCACATCTACCCACTTTCACTGGCTTACCCGAGGTAAACATGAGGTGAGAGAAGCTATCAAAAGACTCAACCTCCTTAGTGACCTTAAGGGAATGGAGTCGAAAAAAAAAGCTCACTAACTTCCCTGAGGTGCCACAAGACCCTCCAGGAGTAACCCAACCCCTGCAGGTGTCCATACCATGAGCCAACCTAAATTTTACCTAAGCTTGAGCCCCAAACGCTCCCTTTCCAATCCCACCATGTGACTGGAAACTCCCAATGACTCCGATAGGCGTAAATCAATGTGATTGTGGCCTTTTTTTTCTCTGTGTTATGCCAGTGACTATGGAATTTAAGGCTAGTTTTCAGGGCTGAGGTTTAGCCTCTGCCCATAAATCCATATAATTTCCATAAGTCATGAAATACATTAAAAAAATTATTATAAAAAAAAACAGAAGCCAGGATTAGCCCTAACCATCCCCAACCGAGATTGACATTCTGTTAAACACTTGGAAACAATGTAACCTACGGTTCATGAATACAAGACTGAGCATAAGGGACTAGAAACTCATATGTGACTTAACAAGAAGGATCCCCATCCACTCTCTTTAGCAATCTTAACATCAATTAGGTCTTGCATCCATTATTCTTTCAATTACAAGTAAAAACAAGAAATGAACCATGACTAGAACCAATCACATAACCATGCTTATAACCAACATGTAACCACATAAATAACCATAAGATAACAACCATTGAAGCCACATAATAACAAGTAAAAAAGAAATGGAATTTAACTTTCCTTAAAAATAGGCAAGATCCAACCAGGTTCAGGACTTCCATGTACCATCCGAGCATAGACATGGCTAATCCAATCTACGTTTCACCCAGTCACTCCAGTGCGATATTCCAAGCATGAATGTGGGATCTCATGGATGAGCCAATTTAAAAACAAACATCGGAATCCATAGGTTAAATCACCTCCACCCTCACCATATCATGATCTCACCTAAACCATAACCGAGATCACCAAACCAAACCAATATTTGAATGCCTTAAGATCTCATCACTATCCTTGAGGAAATTTATGGCTCCTTGTCCCTAGGCTTCATTGCAATTCACATTGGATCTCTAGGCCCTTACCAAGGCACCACCCTTGGGTTTTACTGTGTATCCTACCAAAACTAGTCAAGGGATTCCTATTCCTTTGGGAATGTTCCTAAGACCACCTACACCCTAGAGTTTGAAACCATCCAGAAATTCCAAAGCTCAAAACTGAGAAAAGTCCCAACACACCATGGATATCCAGAAAAAGGTAAGGCAAGGCTGAAAACCACACTCAAAACCTGACAACACCATGCCATTAATAGCAAAAGAACCAAATACCAACATGCACATACCATGCATGTCAAAACTAGGTAGGAAATCATACATGAAATCTATTACCTACAAGTATTATTCTTGAATATGTTTGATCCTGCTCTTCGTTGCCTGATATTTTCTTTTCTTTACTTTCCCTGTCATTCCTTTTATTTCTTTTTTTAACGTCCACCTCCCCTTACACCTACCAAAGTAACCACCCAAATGGGGTAAACATGAGATGAGGGGCAGTTAACACAGACTCAACCTCATTGGTGACTTTAAGGAAATGGAATTGAAGCGGAAAAACATAACACAAACCTATAACACCTGCTACAAGACCCCAAGAGGCTATCGCAGTCATCGACCTAACTTGTCCTCGGGTCCATGTTATGAAACTTGCTCCAAGAATAGAAGAAAAGAGAGATCAACGCCTTAGAAATAGCCACTTGGAGGGGGAAACCTCCAATACATTACATGAATGAAAAATTCTTCGATGATACAAATGAAAAAACTTGCTTTCTATATATAGGAGTCCATGGGGCCAGAATGTAATCCTATCCAACCTAACAAAAATAATGTAAGGGAACAATAACAATATGGGGGTTACAAGGGCAAAACAATAACAAGAAGAGGGTTACACTAAAAACAATAAGGGACTATACTATTAATATAAGAACCTAACATGCTCCTCTCCTTCAAAAAATTGTTGTCCTCAATGCTTAAGTAGCTCTGGGTGCTTTTGTATAGATTTTTCATCCTCCCATGTAGAATCTTCAGTGGGTAAGTTCTTCCATTTGATGAGATACTCTGAAATTGATCGATTTCGTAGCTTTCGAGTTCTTGTTTTCGTGACTACTTCAGGTTCCAATATGGTTTTTCCTTCCTCATCGAGTTCTGGAAATATTGTTTGAACTGGAAGTTTGTCACCTATAACCTTTTTTAAGCATGAAACATGGAAAAATGGATGCACTTGCAAAGAAGCAGGAAGATCCAATTTGTATGCCATAGTACCAATATTTTGCAACATTTTGTAAGGACCATAGTACTTTGGAGATAATTTATTATACTTCTTAGTTTGCTTAAGGGACATTTGTTTTTATGGTTGTAGCTGTAAAAATACATAGTCTCCCACATCAAAACTTCTCTCACTGTGATGTTGATATGACTGTTGTTTCATTCGATTTTGTGCCAAAATTAGTTTATCCTTTAAGAGTCAGAGAACTTCTTGTTGATGATCGATGTGATCCTCCACTGCTTGAAGCCTATGATTTTCCCTTAAAGAAGATGTGATGGATGGTGGATGATATCCATAAAGTGCCATAAATGGGGTCATTTTTGCTGCAGTATGGAAGGAAGTGTTATACCACCATTCAGTGAGAGGTAACCACTTGACCCATTGTGATTTCTTATCAGATATAAAACAATGAATATATCCTTCCAAACATTTATTCACTATCCCTGTTTGACCATCGGATTGAGGATGATAATATGAGCTATGAGCTAGTTGAGTACCCAAACAAGAAAATAATTCCATCCAAAATTTTCCTGTAAAAATGGGATCTCTGTCACTTACAATAATCTTTGGGTTTCCATGTAGATTTTGAATTGTTTCCATAAATGCAGTAGCAACTGTACTTTCCTTAAATGGATGAGATAATGCACAAAAGTGTGCATACATGGTAATTCTATCAACTACAACCATGATGACACTCCCTTCAAACTTAGGTAAACCTGTGATAAAATCCATTGAAATCTCCTCCCAACGTTGACTTAGAATGGATAAAGGTTGTAGAAGACCAGGGGTCTTAATTATGTCAACTTTATTTTGCTGGAAAACCAAACATTTTGCCACAAAATTTTGAATATCAGATTTAAGGCCATCCCAAAAAAATTATTTCTTCACTCAGTGGTAAGTTTTTAAAAATCCTAAGTGTCCTCCTAAAGAATAAGTGTGCAATTCCAAAAGAATATTTTGTTTTAGCTTGGAATAATTGAAAATATATAAGTGATCTTTGTACCATAAGGAATCATTTTTCCAACTAAATGTATCAGATGTACTAGGATCTTGCTGCAACTTTTGAATGAGTGTCCATGCTTCTTCATCATTCTTCCATTCATCCCTTGCTTCAGTTATCCAATCTGGTTGGATAATGGAAACGGCACAAAGCAATGCTTCCACCTCTTCATCCTTTCTTGAGAGTGCATCTACAATAAAATTTAGCTTCACTTTTTTGTAGATGATTTCAAAGTCATAACCCAACATCTTTGTGACCCATTTTTGTTGCTCTTATGAAGATAGTCTTTGTTCCAATTTTTTTTTAAGACTATCATGATAAATTTTGACCTTGAAGTGTCTTCCCATTAGGTAAGGTCTCCATTTATTTAGTGCATGTAGTATTGCCAACATTTCCTTCTCATAAATAGCCTTTTGTAAATACTTTCCTTTGATTGAACAACTTTCAAAAGCAATGGATCTTCCTTCTTGCATTAAAATAGCACCAATTCCATTTCTTGAGGCATCACATTCCACAATAAAGGTTTTTGTGAAGTCTGGTGTAGCTAAGAATGGTGCTAGGCACATTGCCTCTTTAATATGTTCAAAGGCCTTAGTTACTTTAGGAGTCCATGAAAATGCATTTTTCTTTAATAATGTTGTTACAGGTGTTGTTATTCTCCCATAATTCTTAACAAACTTGAGATAATACCCTGTTAACCTGAGAAATCCACACAGCTACTTTATGGTTGTGGGGACTTTCCATTCCTTAATGGCTTCAATTTTGTTGGGGTCTACCTTAACACCCTCGTGAGATACAATATGACCCAAATATTCCACCTCTTGTACTCCAAAGAAACATTTGGATGTTTTTGCATATAATTGTTTCTCCTCCAATAGTTTGAGCACCCTGTCAACATGTTGAACATGATCCTTCCAAGACCCATTGCAGATTAGTATATCATCAAAAAATACTAACACAAATTTTCTAAGGAAGGGTTTGAAAATGGAATTCATCAACCCTTGGAATTTAGAAGGTTCATTGGTAAGGCCAAAAGGCATGACCAAAAATTCATAATGACCCTCATGAGTTTGAAATGTTGTTTTTGGAATATCTTCAGTCTTTATTCTAATTTGATTATATCCTAAACGAAGATCCAACTTGGTAAAATAAATTGCTCCATGTAATTCATCCAATAATCCATCAATCACATGAATGGGAAATTTATCTTTAATAGTGATCTGATTGAGCTCCCTATAATCTGGACACATGCGCCATGATCCATACTTCTTGTGCACCAATATTATTGGAGTAGAGAAATAACTTTGACTAGGTTGAATTATACAGACCTCTAACATTTTTACAATCATACGTTCAATTTCACTCTTTTGAACATAAGGATATCTATAAGGCCAGATGTTTAGAGGAACACTTCCTAGAATCGGATGAATAGCATGATCATGATCACGAATATGTGGGAGTCATTTGGGAGTATCAAACACCTTGGAATGATTTTCCAAGACTTTTTGGAGATCTGGAGAAATAGATGATTTTGATGTTGGAACTTCTAGTGAGCATAATTGTGCAATTACGCCTCTTTGTTATTTATTCAGAATCTTTGTCATGAAATTAGAGCTTATTATATTTCTTGGCTTCCCTGTGATACCCCGTAATTCGATTTACTTTCCTTCCGAAAAAAAATTCAATAAAAATTCTTGAAAATTAAAAGCTACCACCCCCAAAGATTGTAACCATTATACTCCTAGTACAACATCAGCACCTCCCATTGGGATGGAAAGCATTGGAATATTCAATAAATATTCTCCCATGGATATCTTGATATTATGGCATTTTCCAGAGCAATATATAGTTCCTCCATTTGCAACCATCACTTGAAATTATAGTGCTGGGTATAGGAAACAATTCAATTCCTTGGCTACCTTACAATGAATAAAATTATGGGTACTACCTAAATCAATCAACACTATTACCTTTTTCTTCTTTATATGTCCTTCTATCTTGAGAGTTTGAGGAGTGGTAATTCCTGCCAGTGCATTACACGATATGGTCGGATTCATTTCTTCCTCTTCTAGGGGTGGTTCCTGGTGTATATCCTCTTCTTGTTCATTTTCTTCTTCTTCTTCACAATCTATGTAAAATAATTTCTTCTCACCACACTTATGACCTTTAGTGTATTTGCTATCACAACTGTAGCAAAGCCCTTTTGCTCTTTTTTCTTCCAATTGTTGTGGTGTCAACCTTGTAGGCTAGAGGCTCAGGAAAGGAAACATCATATTTATGAGGATATAGGTTTCCAAGTCATAATTTTACATTCAATTTTTCTTTCCAACCTGAATGCCTTCTCTAATGAATCCGGTTCCCAAACGTAAATTTCATGTTGGATGTTATCCTTTAAAGTCCCTATGAATACATCAATCCTATGTTCCTCTGGAATATCAATTACCCTTATATTCAATTTTTGGAAGTCCTCAATGTGCTCCCCCATTGAACCGTTTTGTTTGAGATTTATCAATTGGATAAAGAAGGTGTTTCTCTTTGTATCCTCATAATCTGTTATCATTTCCTCCATAAAAATTGACCAAGTGACAATTTTTTTACGGGAGAAAAGCCATTGATACCATACAAATTTATTTTGTTCTAAATGTAAGTTGCAATGTGTACCTTTTGTGTGTTTTTCACATTATTGAGATCAAAATATTGCTGCATATGTAGTATCCATGTTACGGAATCCTTGACATGAAACTTCCTCATATCCATCTTTGGAATCTGGTGGTTCTTTAGTCCAACATTAGAGTTTATGAAATCACGATTAACATTTATTTTGTTCTCATCATGAGTTTCGTCTACTATATTTTTGCCAATAGGAATCATTTCTTGTATCAACTTTGACAAACATTCTTTTAAACCTTCCATGTCTTCCTTCAAACCTTCCATTTTTTATTCCATACCATTCTTCAAACCATCCATCGTAGCTTCCATGCCTTTATTCAAACCATCCATCTTAGTTTCCACACTTTTCTTCAAAACATCCATTCCATTTTTTGTTGCTCTTTGCGAGAGCAAATTTTGGTGCACTTTCTCTTGTAATTTTGATAGATCATGTTGCAATTCTTCATCTTCATGAGTTATAGTAGAGTACTCTAAGGGCTTAATGGGTGTTGAATTATTTTTAGAAGGAATTTTAGAACCAAATGCTGATATATATGCTAAATAGGCCTTTCAAATCACTTAAAACTGATTTTCAAACAAGACTTATGCAATTTGAAAAACAATACACACCTTTTTCTTGATTTTGAGGAGCTCGATATTGAAACTGAATTATCTCTGTGATTTCGGATCTTCAATATCTAAAATTTGGCCCTAAAGTAGTCCTCTAAATATTCTTTCAAATTCCATAGGTATGACCTAATTTGGATGCTTGAAGAAAAATTTATACCCAATCTTTTACGATGACCTAATTATGGACTGGTTCAGTAGAGCGAACTTGTACGACTTGCCATGTGTCACTGTTTCCTGATTTGGATCTGAAATTTATATAAAAGAAACTAAATTCCGTCTAATTGCAGCCACTTTTTACAGAATTCCAATCCAATGCTCAGAGAGAGAGAGAGATATGAATATTTTCCTACGGTCACCTCTTTGAGATGAAACTGGGGAGCCTAAAAAATCCCTAACTTCCATAGACCATATCTCCCAAAATATTGTGAATCTAGCTCTAAAATGTTTCCATGACATTCCTCAGGATTTTAGCTTTTCTCTATGAAAATTTTAGTTTATGAACCCTCGTAGAAAAAATGTTATATCAAAAATTGCACGATGACCTGTTTAGGTTAAATTCAAGAGCTTGCACAAATCCCAAACTTGCATAGATCATATATCCAAATATATTGCGAGCCAAGATTTTAAATTTTACCACGATTTTCCTCGGGATTTTTTCTTCTCTCTATAAAAATTTTAGCTTCTGAACCTTTGTAGAAAAAACGTTATATCGAAAATTCCATGATGACCTATTTGGAGCAGTGAAACCCTAGAATACAAAGCTCTGACACCAAATGTTATGAAACCAGCTCCAAGAATAGAATAAAAGAGAAATCAATGCCTGAGAAATAGCTACTTGGATGGGGCAACCTCCAATACATTACATGAATGAACAATTCTTCGATGATACAAATGAAAAAACCTCCTTTCTATATATAGGAGTCCATGGGGACACAATGTAATCCTAGTGTGGCCACACTGTAATCCTAACCGACCTAACAATAATAATTTAAGGGCACAATAACATTATGAGGGTTACAGGGGTACAAAAATAACAATAAGGGGGTTACACTAGAAAAAATAAGGGACTATACTAGTAATATAAGGACCTAATAGTCCCATTGAGATTTCATGAAGAAAACTTGTTGGACGCATGCACAAGATTGCATCCATGCATCTGGGTGGCCTTGGACACACACATACGCCTACATGCCTATGTCTAGGGACTAAATTGCCTAGAATTGAGCCTGCGTCTGTGGGATTTAAGGCACATTTTAAGCCCAAAATCTGAGACACTTCCCAAAATATCCGGTAGCTTCATGGAATCATTGAAAACATGACGAAAATGTCAAGTCACCAAAAAGTAACTCTAGGACTAGGCATGACCATCCCCAACTGGGACTGACATTATGCCAAACACTTGGCATGAATGAAATATACAAGTCTAGGATACAATATAGAGCATGAATGACTGAAAAAGCTTATGAAACATTAAAAGAAGGATCATCACCCTATTCCTTAACCAAATATGACATCAATTAGGTCTTTCATCCATTATTTTAACAATTACAAGTAAATAACTGAAATAGCCATTACATGAAAATGATTTAAACATGATTATAACCAACATAAAAGCATGGAAATAAAAATGAGATAAAAATAATTAAATCCGCACATTAATAGGTACAAAATAAATATGACTTAGCTTTCATTAAACATAGGCAAATATAGACCAGGTTCAAGACTTCCACGTTCCACTCGACCTAGACATGGTTGAGCCAAATATCTATTCATCTAGTCACCCTCGTGCCATATGAAAAGCATGAATGTGGGATCTCATGGATAAACTTATCAAAAACACAACCAAGGGAATCTAGAGGTTAAACCACCTCCACCCTCACCATACCATGATCACACCAAACCGATGCTTCGATCAAAAAACTGAGTAGAACTTGGAAATATCGTTTGAAATCCATCACTATCATTAAGGAAATTGTTTTCTCCCTATCTCTAAAGCTTTACTATAATCTAATCCCGTATCACTATGCCTTAAACCAAGACACATCCCTCAGGCTTTACCATGTATCCTGCCAAAACTGATCAAGGTATTCCTAGTACTTTAGGAATGTTCCTAAGACCACCTACGGCCCAGATTTCGAGACCATCCATAAATTCCAAAGCTCAAAACCAAGAACAATCCCATGACACCATGTCTATCCAAAAAATGGTATGGAAAGGTTGAAAACCACTATCAAAACCTAACAAAACTATGCCATCGACAACAAAAGAACCAAAAACCAACATGAACATACCATGCATGTGAAAACTAGCTAGGAAATCATACATGCAATATGTTACCTACAAGTATTCATGCTAAAGCTTCTTGATCTAGCTCTTCCTTTCTTGATATTTGATTTCCTTTTCTTTCCTTGTCCTTCTGTTTCTTTGTTTTGTAATATCCACCTCCCGTCTCACCTACCAAAGTAACTGAACAACCGGAGTAAACATGATATGAGGGGAATTTAAGACATACTCAACCTCATTGTTGACTTTCAGGAAGTAGAATCAAAGCAAAAAACCATAACACATACCTATACCACATGCTACAAGACCCCCATAGGCTATCGCAGTCATCCACCTGACTTGTCCCTAGGTCCCACTGAGATTTCATGAAAAAAATCCCCTAGACACTTGTGATGGCCTAGATCCATGCATCTGGGAGGCTCTGGACGTACGCATAAGCCTACATGACTATGTTCAGGGAAAAAATTTCCCCGAACTATGCCTGCGTCTGTGGGATTTAAGGCACTTTTTAAGCCCAATATCCTGGGCACTGCCCAAAAATTCTTGTAGCATGGAGGAATCATTAAACATGTGACGACAATGCCAAATAACAAAAAACTGAATCCATGACTAGGCCTGACCATCCCCAACAAGGACTAAAATTGTGTGAAACACTTGGCATGAATGAGATATATAGGTATATGATACAAGATAGAGCATGGATGATTGACATATATGAAATCAATTAGGTCTTGTATCCATTATTTTAACAATTACAAGTAAATACATGAAATAACCATGACATGAGCCAATCATTTAAACATGCTTATAACCAACATAAAACCATGGAAATAAAAATTATATAGCAACCATTAAATCCATACATTAATAGGTAAAAAATAAAGAGAACTTAGCTTCCATTAAACGTAGGCAAATACTGACCAGGTTCAGGACTTCTACGTTCCACCCGACCATAGACATGATTGAGTCAAATCTCTCTTCAGCTAGTCACCCCCATGCCATATTCGAAACATGAATGTGGGATCTTATGGATAAACTAATCCAAAAAAAAAAAACCAAGGGAGTCCAGAGGTTAAACCACCTCCACCATCACCACACCATGATCACACCAAACTGATGCTCCGATCACAAAACCAAGAAGAAGTTGGAAATGCCATCGATAATCCATCACTTTCATTGAGGAATTTTCTATCTCCTTGTCTCACGAGCTTTACCGCAATATAATCCCGGATCACTAGGCCCTAAACTGAGACTGTTGGAATTATTGTTGTTGGAAATATTTTCATTGATGGCAAAGAAAGTGGCAAAGGAATTGGCATCTAAAACAGTAACTAGGAATAGAGAAAAGAAACATAGCAGAGGAAAAAGGTCAGCAGAGAAGAATAGAGAAAGAGTGCATCTACAGAGAGCAGTATCAGTCAAGGAGAAAATTAAATTCAGTAGGAAGGATATTTGTGTCCATGTGGAATTAAATCATGTGTGAAGTTTTTTTCTTGAATAAGTTCGGTGTATGTATGCATCCTGATGGAGGATAAAGGAAATCCTGTGTATGATTGAGTTCTGGTGATACTCTGATAGGTGGAGAATACCGAGAGTATTTGGGTATTGATTGGTTCAATTCTCGTACGGAATGCCCTGAAACTCTGTGTGAATTCCTATTGAGAGAGTGAGCCACAGACGTGATCTGTGTGTGCAGGGCACATAAGCTCTATCGGTCAAAGTAATAGTGCGTTCTGCATGTGTTAGACAATGCAAAGAAAGGTGTCCCTGTTAAATTCAAAAGAACTGAGTCGAGTAGTCCGTAAGGATTTCATCGGAGCTGTATAACAGTATCATGGTTATATGAAATGATAACGCGGAGGAAGAACAATTCAAAAAAAGTTATACTTTTGTGAAGAAACGTAGAAATGATAGAATAAAGACGGATGGAACCTTGAGCGAAGGGCGGAACCACGAAGGAGGAACAGTACAAGCGGTTTCTAGTTTTCATTGCACCGCTTTCGACGGGCAAGCGATATTCAAGAGGTTGGGAGTGATTCCATATAATGAGCGACACGCGTCCCTATATGACTCCACAAAATCGCTTGTCACTACGTGCCATCGCACGTTATTGTTCGACCCAAGATGCCCAGCAATATTGTTGAGCACCGTCGATCTGGAGGGAAGCCATCAGACGGTGGTCATATGAGGAAGATGCATGAAGGTTAACCAAAGTACGGCGGCCGTCGCACATTATTGTTCATGCTTCTTCGCCGAGCGATATCCATCCAATCAAATAATGCAGCGTGACGCGATAACAATCGTCGGATGGAAACGATCATTAGCGATGGGCCCAGTTTTAATTATATTTCTTGGGCCGTCAATTATGTATGTGGGGTCGGAACCAAAGGTTTATTTAAAAGCCATTTGATAAAAGCGCTGGTTATTAATATAAAGTTCTACCATATATTTAATTTCCAAAGGTTGTGAATAATATTTATTTATTTATCAAATTCCACGAATTTGATAAATAAAATTCCAATAAAAGAAAGAAAACCATCAGCAGCACGTTAATATTACTTAACCTTGGCTATGGTATTATTTGGCGGAGATAAAGATTACCTTTGGGACAATTCTTGCATGGAAGAACGAAGATTGGGAATTCAATTTGGATTGGTTCGAATTTTAATGTGAATACCACTAGCGGTTGAGTGGTTTTCTACTCATGGTATTGATAAAGGCAAAAATATATAAGGAGAAGAGCATTATGGTTCAGAGGGTGTGCATGCAGAGGGGTTGACAACGAATAAATCTCTTTAAGAGATATCTGCATGATTGAACTCTGATAGGTCAGAATCTACGATGCATCTGTGGATATCATGAAGGTTCAAGATCTCTCGGTCTAGAAATGATGAATCTCTAGGAAGATCTACAAAAGAAATGATGAAGACATGCTGCAAATCTAATATACAAATTGAAGAAATTTGGTAAATCTGAGGGTTAAAGCCTTTAGTATGAGAGTGGAAGTATCCTACCAGTAGAAGCTGGTGTTAAAATCAGGGGGTTGGAGCTCCCTTCCAGTAGTGGCTGGAGAACGAGAGAAGGTTGTAGTGTTTCTACAGGTGGGTACCTACGTGCTGGTATGAGTCTGCGCCAGCACAAAATTGTAAGAAGTTTTCTTTATAATAAATATTGAAGACAAAGATGACAACAACGATGGTTTTCTCCCGAATTGGGTTTTCACCTTAAATACTAGTGTTCATGTGTGTTGCTTATGTGTGATGGTTTATTCTATTATTACTGCACCTGCTTACTGCTTACTAAACATATGAATGATGCAATGATCTAAGTAAAGAATTAAACGTATAATAAGATCTCTAGACATATGCAAGTTTTCTTAAGGATATCCACATTTATATGCGAGTTGGGTTCAGTAAAGTAACGTATGGGTTTAAGAGAAACAAAAAGGGAAAAGCTTTTAGTCAGCTCTAAATACTGATTCACCCCCCCCTGAGTTTTTCCAACAATTGCACGAGCTGTCCTTCTGGAAAAAGCCCATTGCCAATGAAGGAAGATCAAGAAAGATGAGCAATCAAGATGGAACAGCATCTATCAGGCCTTCGCTCTTTAACGAAAATAATTTAATCTTCTATAAAACAAGGATGAGATCCTATCTTCAGTCTCTGGGAGCAGAGGTATGGGCAATTGTTGAAGGAGGATATCAATATCCAGCCTCGGTACCAACAGATGCGACAGAAAAGAAGAATTATGAAACTAATGCAAAGGCGGTCAATGCTCTATTGGGGAGTCTAACTGAATCAGAATTTGTCAAGGTCATGCAGCTGAATACAGCAAAGGTAATATGGGACAAAATCATTCTAAGTTATGAAGGTGATGCAAAGGTAAAAAAGCAATTAAACTTCTTAATTCAATATAAGAATTTAAAATGGATAATGAGGAGAGTATCACAATTTCTTTTATTGCCTTGATGATATTAGAACTATGAGAATCTCAAGATAAATGAATTAATTACTTATTGAGAAATTAACATCACCACTGAAAATTTGAGTTGCAAGCTGCCTATATGCTAGATCTTCAAAATCTATCAGAAAATTTCATACATACTAACTAGACATGAAATGAGGAAGATATAGACCATATAAAGTAAAAGTCAAAGAAGGCCTTTAAAGCTTTAATAAAGTAAAAGGAAGGCACAAAAACATAAGGATCAAGATGGTCCCTAAGAAATATTAGAGGGCACTTTAAAGAACTCAACTTAAAATAAGGGGATTCTGTCTGTGAGGGGGCTTCCTATCCTTGTTTTGACGAAGAGAGTTGGAGCATAGAGATGTGCTACTAAGTTTCCTCATAAAGAAACACATAAAAAAGGGAAGTAAGTAGCAAGAAGGAATAAGAATTGGTTTAGCACTAGAAAAAGTTATTATAATCATGAAGACAGTGATGGGTTATCTGATAGTGAGGAAGAATGTGAACAAGATCTTAGACTTCTCATGGCATTTGAAAAAGAATCTAGAGAAGAAAAGGATACTTTTGTGGATGCTCTAGAGGACAATGATTTTCTTGATGAAAACAATCAACTCAAAATATGCTTAGAAGAAAGTAAAATAACCATAGAGACTCTGAAAAATCAGCTAGAAGAAAAGGAGAAACACAATGAGAAATTAGAGTGTGAATTAGTAAGTCTAAGAAAAGAACATGAGAAAGTAAAGACTCCGAATCTTAGATTTGCTAAAGGATCTGAAACTTTAGATGAGATTATCAAGACACAATGTTCTCTACTTATAAAGACAGGTCTTGGATATATCGGAGAATCTTCTCAGGCTTCAGCACCAAATTATCTAAAAGCAGCTACAGCTGGTATACAACATGCTACCACTTAGCAAGGGAATAAAGAATATTTACAGGTAAAGCATGATCATCTCAATTCAAAGAACACTAATAGGAATATCTTTCAAAGAAACACCAATCAACAGGTAAATTCAAGTAGAAGATTTCATGATCGCAGAAATTTCTTATTCAATGGACAATGTTTCTCATGTCACAATTTTGGTCATAAAGTTTTTCAATGTGTTGTATATAAAACCATCATGACAAGACAAGCAAGAAAGAAAAGGATTGATATTGAAAAAAAAAAGAATACGTATAACAACTTTTCTCCTCTTCAAAATGAAGTTGAATTTGCTTATTGCAATAATTTTGGCCATGAAGAATATAAATGCAGGAGCAAAGTTCAGCCAAAAAAACATGTTCCTTCAAGCTCCAAAGTATGGAAAAATAAGGAATTATAGGTTGAAATTGTGGCATAACGTTATTTGAAGAAGATGAATAAAATCAATGGTACATTGATAGTGGATACTCAAGACACATGACAGGTGACAAAAACAAACTTCTTGCATATAGTGCTCTAGAAAAGGAAAAGAATGTTACATTTGGAAATGATACTCCTGCGGTCATTAAGGGAAAAGGGTTTGTTTTTCTAAAAGAAAAGGTGAAAGCTAATGATGTCATGTATGTGGATGGATTAAAGCATAACCTGTTAAGTGTAAGTTAAATGTGTGATCAAGGAAATGAAGTTGTCTTTAGTTCAAAAGAATGTATGGTACGTGATCTTGATACAGGTAAAGCAATTATAAAAGGAAAAAGAACTCCAAGCAACCTGTATGTACTGAATAACTGCAAAGAACAATGTTACTTGAGTAAATATTTAGAAAACTAGCTATGGCATAGACGTTTGGGGCATCTGAGCTTCTCTCAAATCAACAAATCAAGCAGACTTAAAGCTATTCGTGATCTTCCCAATATTACTCTACCTGAAAATATCATATGCAAATCTTGCCAATTCGGTAAGCAAACCAGAGTACAATTTAATGCCAAGGAAGGATCATCAAGTAAGCCTCTTGAACTCATTCATACTGACATATGTGGACCTGTAAGAAAAAATTCACCCCGTGGTGAACAATACTATATCTTCTTTATTGATGATTTCTCTAGAATGTGTTGGATTGGGCTGCTTAAACACAAAGATGAAGCATTTGAGAAATTTTAGATCTTCAAAGAACTAGTTGAGAATGAATTAGATCTAAAAATCAAGTGTCTCAGATCTTATCGAGGGGGAGAATATACATCAGATGAATTCCTTGAATTTTGTGAACAACATGGCATAAAAAGACAGTTTTTTGTAGCTGGCACTCCACAACAAAATGGTGTTGCAGAAAGAATTAATAGAATAGTTCAGCAAATGGCTAGAGCTATGCTTGATGATTCCGGAACACCTGACACATTTTGGGGAGAAGCAGCGCATACAGCAGTAAAAATTCTCAACAAGGCACATGATCGTGTAAATAGTGATAAAACTCCATATGAACTCTAGTATGGTAATCCTCCCACTGTAAATCATTTTATAATTTTTGGAAGAAAATGCTTTATCAAAAATAATGATGAAAAACTTGGCAAGTTTGAACCAAGAGCAGATGAAGGAATAATTCTTGGTTACTCCTCTAGGAGTAGAGCATATAAATGTTACAATAAAAGACTTCGGAAGGTTGTTGAATGTATTGATGTTGTTATTGATGAGTCTCCTGCAGCCCCAAAAGAATAAAAACAAACAACAGATGAAGACGATGATGACATATGTCCTTCTACATCAAATAGGAATGATATAGACAGTGAACCCAATGAAGAACTTGAAGATGATTTATCTGAAAAAGCTCCATCCGAATATTTTGAAAAGAATCATCCAAAATCTCAAATTTTGGGAGAAAAGGGATCAGGTGTACAAACAAGAAGGACTCTTGTGGGATCTTGTAGCAATCTGGCATTTCTATCCACTATTGAACCACACAATGTTAATCAAGCTAGCAAAGATGAATGTTGGATTCAAGCCATGAATGAAGAGCTTGATCAAATTGAAAAGAATCACACTTGGGAATTAGTACCAAGACCTCATGAAAAAAATGTCATTGGAACTAAATGGATATTCAAAAACAAATTAAATGAGAGTGGGTATGTTATAAGAAATAAAGCTAGACTTGTTTACAAGGGGTATGCTCAACAAGAAGGTATAGACTTTGAAGAAACTTTTTCTCCTGTAGCCAGACTTGAAGCCATAAGAATGTTTCTTTCTTTTTCAAGCTTTCAACAAATCAAAGTTTATCAAATGGATGTTAAATCTACTTTTCTCAATGGTGATCTAGAAGAAGAAGTTTATATAGAACAACCAGAAGGATTCATTTTTGGAAATTATGAAAAACTTGTTTGTAGACTTAAAAAGGCTCTATATGGTCTCAAACAAGCTCCAAGGGCATGGTACTATCATCTTGACAAATATCTTCATCAACAAGGATTTTCAAAAGGGTCTGCTGATAGCAACTTATACACAAAAACTAAAAATGACAAACTATTGATTATGGTTGTATATGTTGATGATATCATTTTTGGAAGTAATGAAGAGTCTATGAGTCAGAAATTTGCTTCTGATATGCAGCAAGAATTTGAAATGTCTTTACTTGGGGAACTAACATTCTTTCTTGGCTTGCAAGTGCAACAAGCAACAGATGGCATATTCTTATCACAAGCAAAATATCTTAAGCAAATCTTGAAGAAGTATGGCATGGAATATTGCAAACCTGTAAGTACACCAATGATAACTGGCTGTAATCTCAGTTCTAATGATGATTCCCCCACAGTGAATCAACTAGAATATAGATATATCATAGGAAGTCTTCTTTATCTCACTGGGACAAGACCAAACATTATGCATGTAGTTAGGATTTTTGGACGATTCCAAGCTAATCCAAAAGAGTCTCACCTTCAGGCTGTGAAAATAATATTCAAATATCTACAAGGAACTCAAGACTTTGGACTATGGTATCCAAAGAATGTTGATATTACTCTTCATTCTTACACTGATGCAGATTGGGCTGGAAATGTTGATGATCGGAAAAGCACTAGTGGTGGTGCATTCTATATGGGGCTCCGGTTAGTATCTTGGTTCAGCAAGAAGCAAAGATCTATTGCCTTATCTACAACAGAAGTAGAATATGTGGCTGCCGCATCATGTTGCACTCAACTTCTCTGGATGATGCAAACCTTACAAGACTTTCAAATCAAATGTTCACCTCCTATCTCCGTTATGTGTGACAATACAAGTGCCATCAGTATCTCAAAGAATCTTTTTATGCATTCCAAGACCAAGCACATTCCCATCAAATATCACTTCTTAGGTGAATAAGTGCTTGAACAAAAGGTGAAATTGGAGTATGTTCCATCCAAAGAACAAGTTGCTGATATATTTACCAAACCTCTACCCAGGGAAGCGTTTGAATATCTCAGACAGAAACTGGGAGTAGTCTCTCCCATGCAGAAGATCAAATCTACTTAAATGCAAAATATTAAATTGGTTGTGAGGTGTTGTTGGGCATCTTTGAATGCACAGGCTAAGGGAGAGCATTGGTCATATAAAAAGGATGCATTGTTTGCATTTATAAGTCATTTTGTCATATTATGTTTAAAGGTGTAGCATGATCTCAGGGGGAGCATGGTATTGTTGGTTCAAAGGATCTTCATCAACTCTTTGCCATTGATGTCAAAGGGGGAGGAAAAGCAACAAAGGGCTTCTATAAGACAATCAAAGGAAGAGTATTGCCATTAATGCCAAAGGGGGAGATTGTTGGAAATATTGTTGTTGGAAATATTGTAATTGATGGAAAAGGAAGTGGCAAATGAATTGGCATCTGAAACAGTAACTAAGAACAGAGAAAAGAAACATAGCAGAGGACAAAGTTCAGTAGAGAAGAACATAGAAAGAGTGCATCTACAGAGAGCAGTATCAGTCAAGGAGCAAATTAAATTCAGTAGGAAGGATATTTGTGTCCCTGTGGAATTAAATCATGTGTGAAGTTTTTTTCTTGAATAAGTTCAGTGTTATGAGAATAATGAAAGAGCTCCAAAAAAGAACTGACAAAATCCATGAACTGATCCTCATAATATTTTTTTATTAACGAAGCCTATATTTTCTTTATTTTCCATTATTTTCCTTAATTTTCCTCCTCACATGGAACTTGTGACCTTTTACCTTCATTTTCTCCTAATTTCCTTTATTTTTAGTAATAAATGTGGCCAAAAATAATTTTTCCTCTTTAATTCCTTTTCATTTTCATTTTCCATTTTTCCTTGGCCATAAACACATATCTAATGATGCCCACTAGGATATTTTTCACGACATTTAGCGTGGAATAAGTGTCCCTTAACCGTGGTATTATTTTTCCTTTATTAAATTTTATTACATGAATATTTTTGTTGGGTATGTTATAGAACCCTCTTCATGGGGGAACACCATCCTTGATGTTAAACCACATCTACGTCTTAGCAAAACTGCTGAAAAGAAAACATACTGCTCATGGAGATTTATAACTTATCTCGATGCAATATTTACAATGAATAACCTGCTAAAAAGAAAAACCATGATAACATGACCATATAACATCTATACCTCTTATTGGAGCTTTATAAGTTATCTCATGGCAGTATTTACATCCATATAAATAAGAACATATGCCAAAAACATCACCAAAAACATATGCCAAACATATACCAAACACCAAACCAAAACTACTTTGCCTCAAACGGAAAAAAATGAAGGATACATGGCCCACATCTAATCTAACATCTCCCATGCAGCTTCATTAGCCACAAAGTACTTCCACTACACTTTAACTTGCTCAATGGCTCTGTTCCTAAGCATGAGTTGCTTCCGCTACAATATGCACTGAGGTTCTGACTGGAATTCTCCTTCTTGCTCCACCTGCAATACAGATCGGTCAGTAACATGATCAACATACCTTATATACCTTTTAAGCAATGAAACATCAAACACATCATGGAATTTCACATTTGGAGGCAGTGAAATTCAATAGGCCACTGGTCCAATCCTCTCAAGGATCTCAAAATTTTCACAATATCATGGTGCCAACTTGGCACATGATCTGATCCCTAAGGATATATTCTTGAGTTTGATGCAGAAATAAACATGCTCCCAAACCTAAAAATCCTTAAATACCATATGTCAGTCTGCATAACTCTTCTGTCTGTCTTATGTTACAATTAGATTCTTCTTTATAACTTGCATTTCCTACTCCATGCCTTCCAACATGTTTGATCCAATCAACACCCTGTTAAATGGATTTCTCCAACTAATGGGAGCATTACAAATCCTCCCATATAGTGCCTCGAAGGGACTCATACCCAATTACTCTTGATACCCATTTTTGTATGAAAACTCAACCAATGGTATATAATATTCCCATTTCCACTGCTAATGCATCACATACATCCTCAACATGTCCCCCATGATCATGTTGAACCTCTTAGCCTATCCATCTCTCTCCAGATGATATGCGGTGTTGAAGGCCAACTCTATGACCAAACCCAAAAATAACTCCTTCCAAGACTTGGAAGTGAACTGTGCATCACTGTGTGACACAATCTTCTTTGGAAGACCATTCAATTTTATTATGTCTTTGATGACCACTTATGCTACATCGCTAGCTGAGTAGGTAGTATTCCATGGGAATGACCTCCCATTTCCATTCTGTAATTGCAATAGGTTGTAGTAGTCCAACTGGATGCATACACTTTGTCTTCACCTGTTGTCAGTATAAACACGTATCCATGAAATCTGCTACATCCTTCCTCAGATTCGACCAATAATAAAATCTCTTCGCGGCAGTTGTTCCACCAATTTTTGGTCACCTAACCTGTTACTATTAGATGGACCAAAGTACACCATGTAAGACCAATTTTACCCTTGTAAAATTGTTTTCACTATGAAATATAGCTTAGTAATCCGTAATTTATTAAGTTGTTTATGGTCTAAACAGGAAACCCCATGAGAAATAATTGAATAAATCCTTATTTGTTTGGTTTTCCTCAAGGGATAATTAGTTAAACAATAGTTTAATTAATATTCTTGGTCATATTTAGCCCAAAATAGGAAAATTAGCTAGATAAACCATTATTTATCTTATTATTTTCTAGGAATAATTATTTAAAACATTATTAAATAATATTCCTTGTTAAATTTAACTAAATCATTTATAAATAATTGAATAACTCACTATTTATTTAATTATTACTCAACCACATTCTTAAAATAAGAAATAAATCATTTATTTATTTATTATTTAAAAATAAAGGGATTTGACCAAATTCAATTTATTTTTCCCTCCAACAAATATAATAAAATATTCCACAAAAGTTGGATCTAGATTTTGTTAATAATATTTTAACTATGCACCAATATCTAGACTAACTCAATAATTTGTTATAAATAGAAGGGTTTTTCCATTCACTCACTACCTTTTGTTTCCTAAAGATCGCTCTAGATCTATACTTTTGGTCTGACTTTGATCCTCCATCATTGTCATATTTTGCTACCTTTTTTATTGTGAGCTCCTTTTGAGTTCCATTTTTGTGTGGGTTTTCTACACCATCAAGAGAGAGAGATCTTAGATCTGAAGCACTGAGGACATACAAGAACCCATCCCATTGAGGGGGATTGGTAACATCTTTTTGTGTTCCCTTCCCAAGCGTCTATGATCCAAATTTTATGTAGGAACACAACATAATACAGATATAACCATAAGCATATAGATGCATCAGAAAGAATGCTTCATTTTATTAATAAAATAATGACTGAAATAAGCTTAGAAACATAATGGAAACAAGCTAGGGCTCTGGTAGCATATCTCTGAGAAGAGATGTGGTGTAGATAGGCCTTTGAACTATGTTACATTGAGACATAATGGAAATGAACAGCTAGGGTACTGGAAACGCTTATCCCTGAGAAGAGATGTGTCGGCTACCAACCCCCTAAACTGTGTTACAATACAGACATGATTAGAACAAATGAGCTAGGGCACTGGTCGCGCTTATCTCTGAGAAGATATGTGTTGGTTCCCAGCCCCTGAACTATATTGTAATGACGCTCGAAGGCCTATTTATTGTTTAGAAACAATGTAAAACCTGAAACGTCCAAAAACCTAACCCTAGGAGATGAAGTGCCAAAATTGTGGGCCCCGTTTGGGTAAGTTGGTGGTTCAACTTCCTAGGGACATAACTTTAGCATCCGATCTCTGTTTGACATGCTCAATAGCTCGTTAGAAATATCTATCTGAGGACTACACTTTTGAGTTGCTCCCTGTTTTTCCAAAAAACATTGTTTAGGGCCTCAAAACAGCTCTGGAAGTTCAGGACCCAAAAAACTGCTATAGATAGTAAGTTGTGCTGAAACTTACAAACTGAAATAACTGATGGTGGGGGTTCAAATGGACTCGGTGGGTGGCCACCAATATCCACCTAGATCATTAAGTCCCCGAAACAACTTTGGGAGTGCAGGACCCGAAAACCTGCTAAAAATAATAACTTGTGATGAAGCTGAAAAACTGAAAGAATTGATGCTACGGGTCCAAATGGAATAGGTGGGTGGCCACCGATATCCATTTGTATCATTCCTCCCTCCTTAGGAAGCAATGGTCTCCATTGCGTTAAGTTCCTCCATGGGTGGTGGGGGGGCCAAATTCTGCTGAACTTGGTGTTGGATTTGTCTAGGATGTTGCGGACCTGTTGGCAGACGTGCTAGATGTAGATGTGACACTAGTGGGCAGTTGTTGAAGGATCTAGGAAAATTAATCTGTCATCACGTTCCTTTGTTTCTCGAGGACCTCCTCGAGAAACATTTTGATAGGATCTCCTGCTCCCTCGTCTTTCTTTCCTTTCGCCATGGGGGGTCATCGGGGTTGCGAGGTTGAACTCCTTATACCTTCGCTGCATTGGGGATATGAAAAGAAAAATAGAAAAAGAGAAGACCCGCTTTAATACCACTGATCCAGATTTATCCAGGAATGAAACAGAATACACATATAACCATAAGCACAGAGATGCAGTAGAAATAATTCTTCATTTTATTAATAAAACAAATGACTGAAATGAACAGCTAGGACGTTGGTAGGTGTATCTTTGATAAGAGATGTGGTAGCTACAGGCCTCTGAATTGTGTTACAATGAGACATAATGGAAATGAACAGCTAGGGTACTGGCAACGCTTATCTCTGAGAAGAGATGTGTCGGACACTAGCCCCTGAACTGTGTTACAATATAGATATGATCAGAACAAACGAGCTAGGGAAATGGTAATGCTTATCCCTGAGAAGAGATGTGTTGGCTACCAACCCCCTTAGCTGTGTTACAATGCAGACATGATGGAGATGTGGCGAGCTAGGGCACTGGTAGCGCTTATCTCTGAGAAGAGATATGTCGGCTACCAGCCCCCTGAACTATATAACAATTTTTAGAAAAATAAATATTACAGAGCAATGCAACACATAAAATATGCGGAAAATACAAGCACACAAAACACATAAAACCAAAGAGACACAGATATACGTGGTTCACCCAGTTTGGGCTACATCCACCCCAAACAGCCAATCCTTCCTTTCTATTATCCAGAAAAAATGAAGAGACAAAACCTACAACAAATCCACTGTAATATCCTCTGTTCTCTCTCACAGTCTCCCTATCTGTTTCCCGCTCAGAGAATACACATACCATACATAGTTGCAATACAATACCCTCATAAAAGCGAGGGGTTTCCTTCTAGGGAAAAAAACCCTAAACTAAACATAACTTCTGCCGTCAGATCATCTGCCTAATGAACGGCCCAGATTGACTAGAAATTACTGTACTTTTACAAGGCAAATTTACATCTATTTTTGGCTTCGGGGGCACTGCCCTCGAAACCCCCACTGGGGGACCGCTGGCCCCCGGACCCCCTAGCTGAGGGGGTCAGCTCCCTCGCTCCCCCCCCCCCCCCCCATGTGCAAGGGTGTACAATTTTCCTGGGGTATACATCCAGCTAAAACAAGGATCTCTGAATCAGGAAGAAAATCAGGCTCCACTCCCAACAATATCCCACTTGGAGACTGATTGTAACAACTCCACCACTACTTCATTTGTTGGACAATGACTCCTCTTTGGACCTGGTTGTTCCTCATCTTCATCATCATCCTTGAAGACCAATTTAAACTAAGCACATTTTCAATTTCTCCCTAGTTACAACTTTTGTTAGCATATCTGCAGGATTTTGGCTAGTGTGTATCTTTCCCAGCTTCAACTCTCCATCTTCCAATACTAACCGTATGAAATGGTACTTGAGATGTATGTGTTTAGTCTTGGAATGAAATGTTGAGTTCTTTGCAAGATGAATGGAACTTTGTCTATCGCTATATAATGTGCCCATATCATGGTTCTTACCCAATTCACCAATAAGCCTTTGTAACCAAATCATTTCTTTACTAGCCCCTGTAGCAGCAACATACTCTGTTTTTGTTGTTGAAAGTGCAACAACACTTTGGATTTTTGAAACCCAATTGATAATTGTTCCACCTACAATAAATACATATCCTGTAGTGCTCCTCCTGTTATCTCTGTCACCTACCATATCTGCATCAACATATCCCTATAGAGAAATGTTTGAACCACCAAAGCATAATGCTTGATTTTTGGTACCTCTCAAATATCTGAGAATCCATTTTACTGCCATCCAATGTTCTTTTCCTGGACTATTCATGTACCTGCTTACAACTCCCACTACATGTGCAATATTAGGCCTTGTGGAAACCATTGCATACATTAAGCTTCCAACTACTGATGCATATGGAACTTTAGACATATAGTCCATTTCTTCTTGGGTCTTGGGGCACATCTCCTTACTAAGTTTGAAATGGCTAGCAAAAGGTGTACTAACATGTTTTGCATTGTGCATATTAAATCTTTTCAACACCTTTTCTATGTACTCATTCTGAGACAGTGTTAATTTGCGATTTTTCCTGTCTCTAGTTATCCTCATACGAAGGATTTGTTTCGCAGCTCCCAAATCCTTCATTGGAAATGAATTTGTCAATTTTCTTTTGAGCACATTTATTTCCTGCATGTTAGATCCTGCAACAAGCATGTCATCTACATACAATAACAATATAATATAGCTGCCATAATTTTGCCTTTTTAGATAAACACAATGATCAGAGTGACATCTGGTATAACCTTGTTCAAACATAAACTTGTCAAATTTTAGATACCATTTCCTTGGAGCCTATTTTAACCCATACAAGCTCTTCTTTAACCTGCACACCAATTTTTGTTTCCCTTTGACCTCATATCCTTTTGGTTTCTGCATGTATATCTCTTCCTCCAAATCTCCATGGAGAAATGTTGTCTTTACATCTAACTATTCAAGATGTAAATCTTGCGATGCTACAAGACTTAAGATAGTTCTGATTGAAGTCATCTTAACAACAGGAGAAAATATTTCATCAAAATCAATACCTTTCTTCTGTGTAAACCCCTTCACCACAAGTCTAGCTTTGTACCTTTGTTTTCCTCCATCTTCTTCCTTCGACCTGTAAACCCATTTATTCTGCAATGTAGTTTTACTTGCAGGCAACCTTACTAAGTCCCAAGTCTGGTTATGCATTAAGGAGTCCATCTCTTCTTCCATGGCTAACTCCCACTTCTTCCTGCTTTCAACCTGCATTGCTTCTTCATAACTTTCAGGTTCACCAGAATTAGTCAGCAAAAAATAATATAATGAAGGAGAGTATCATTCAAGGGGTCTACTTATCCTGGTAGATATTCTAACACCACTTTCAGGGGTTTGAGGTGCCTGTTGTTGTTTTCGTGGTTGATGCTGCTGTGGTTCTTGATTATTATCATTTTCAGGCACCTTTACTTTTTCAGTTATCTCATCAAGAACCATGTATTCCTTGCTTTCTTTTTCATGTTTCTTTTCCTACAACTGATTCTTATACAAGACCTTTTCATTGAATATTACATCTCTACATCAGATTTAATTTGAATACAATAAATCCATGTTTTTCTAGTTGCATCATCAATAAACGTAACATAATAGTGAGAGCCACCAAGAGATCATACCTGAGCAGGTCCCCATACATCTGTATGCACAAGCTCCAATTTTTCACTCTTCTTTTCTTTCCCAACTCTGAGAAATTTGACTCTCTTTTGTTTTCCATAAATGCAATTCTCACAGAAATCCAAATCAACATTCTTCAAAACTCTGCACAAATTTTGAGTAAGAATCTTCATCCTCTCTAACTATATTTTCGAGTCTATGATGCTACAATGTTGCATCTCGCCTGGAAGAAGCACACAGAAAGAAAAACATCATTGCATAAATACAATGTACCAACCTTTTCGCCTTTTGCTATTACCAGAGCTCCTTTGGTGACCTTCCAAGTTTTATCTGTGAAAGTTGTCACACAACCTTCACCGCCTAACTGCCCTATTGAAATCAGATTTTTCTTTAGATCTGGAACATGCCTTACCTCCTTTAATAGCCATTGGTTTCCATTCTACTATTTTACAAGAACCTTACCCATTCCAACAATTTTACAGGGTTTATCATCACCCAAACGAACTTGTCCAAAATCTCCTTGAACATAGTCATGAAAATATTTCTTATCAGGTGTGGCATGGAATGAAGCCCCCGAATCTACAACCCAAGAATCAGTAACATTTTCGAAAGAAAGAATCAAAGCATCTTGTAACACATCACCTGTCACATTTGCTTCATGATTATTTTCTTGTTGTGCATCTCCTTCTTTTCCCTTCCGAGATCTACAGTCTTTCTTTAGGTGTCCTTTCTTTCCGCATTTCCAGCACACTATCCCCGATCTGGACTTGGATCTACCTTTCCTTGATTTACTGCGATATCCCAAGCTCTTTCCTCTTTCCATTCTTCTTCCCCTAGACTCTGCACTCAAATCATTACCTGATGTCTCACCGGAGCTTTTCCGTCGCATTTCCTCTCTAAGGATAACACCGACAACATCATCAAACTTTAAAGTACTAGATCCAGAGACAAAGTTACTAATGGCCATTACTAAACCATTCCAACTCTCTGGAAATGAGCACAAGAATAACAAAGCTCTAATTTCATCATCAAATTTTACCCGTACAGAACTTAACTGACTGGTAACTGTATTAAAATCATTTAAATGGTCTGCAACAGATCCACCTTCCCACATCTTCATATTAAATAGTCGTTTCATAAGAAATACCTTGTTTGAGGCCAACTGTTTTTCATATAATTTCGCCAACGTCTAAATCAAACCCTCTGTTGTTGTTTCCTTCAAAATATTGAAGGCGACTAATGCTGCAAGGCACAACCATACTATTTCGAGCGCCTTTCTATTGAGAATGTTCCATTCTGCATCTGTCATGGTCACCGGATTCTTTTATTTTCCGCTCAATGGTAGGTACAGATATTTCTGATACAGATAATCTTCCATCTCCATATTCCACAGCAGGAAGTTTTGGCCATTAAATTTCTCGACCCTAAACTTAGCATCTTTTGCCATTTCTCCCACTCGAACCAGGAACCCTTCTTTCCTGCGAGTTTATCAGCCAAATATACCTTCGGCTCTAATACCAGTTGTTAGAAAATTAAATATTACAGAGCAATGCAACACATAAAATATACGGAAAATACAAGCACACAAAACACATAAAACCAGAGAGACACAGATATACGTGGTTCACCCAGTTTGCGCTACGTCCACACCGAACAACCAATCCTTCCTTTCTATTATCTAGCAAAAATGAAGAGACAAAACCTACAGCAAATATACTGTAATATCCTCTATTCTCTCTCACAGTCTCCCTATATTTTTCTCACTCAGATAATACACATACCATACATAGCCGCAATACAGTACCCTCATAAAAGCGAGGGGTTACCTTCTAGGGAAAAAAACCCTAAACCAAACATAACTTCTGCCATCAGATCATCCACCTAATGAACGGCCCAGATTGACTAGAAATTACTATAATTTTACAAGGAAATTTTACATCTATTTTTGGCTTCAGGGGCGCTGCCCCTGAAACCCCCGCCGAGGGACCGCTGGCCCCCAGACCCCCCAGCACCCCCCCCTCCCCCCACGTGCAAGGGTGTACAATTTTCGTGGGGTATACATCTAGCTAAAACAAAGATCTCTGAATCAGGAAGAAAATTAGGCTCCACACCCAACAACAATGAGGCTCGAAGGCCTATTTATTGTTGATAAATAATGTAAAACCCGAAACGTCCAAAAACCTTACCCTAGGAGATGAAGTGCCAAAACTATGGGCCCCATTTGGGTAAGTTGGTGGTTCAACTTCCCTGGCACATAACTTTAGCATCCGATCTCTGTTTGACGCGCTCAATAGCTCGTTAGAAAGATCTATGACCCATGTTGCTCCCTGTTTTTCCAAAAAGCATCTTTTAGGGCCTCAAAATGGCTTTGGAAGTTCAGGACCCAAAAAACTGCTATAAATAGTAAGTTGTGTTGAAACTTACAAACTGAAATAACTGATGGTAGGGGTTCAAATGGACTCGGTGGGTGGCCACCAATATCCACCTGGATCATTAAGTCCCCGCAATAACTCCAAGAGTGCAGGACCCGAAAACCTGCTAAAAATAGTAATTTGTGCTGAAGCTGAAAAACTGAAAGAATTGATGCTGCAGGTCCGAATGGCATAGGTTGGTGGCCACCGATATCCACCTAGATCAATCAAAAATAAAAAAATTCTTTAAAAATATTATTGTCTTGTCTATTGGATGCATGGAGCAACCCTTGCTTTTTATTTTTGTTTAATGTCTTTAACTGCATATATCTGGATTTTGTAGCATTTGTCTTGGTCAATTAACTGTAGATCTAAAGAAATTGGTAGCCATCTTTGATGTTAGGGTTGTTTTTTATGCACAGCTAAAGTGAGCTTTTTTCATAAGCTTGCAATTAGAATTCACACTAACAACTGGCGACACCATAAGGGCTTATAATTACAACCACTGTCGTTTTTCAAATCCTTGTATGACCAGCTGCTTCAACCCCCAGGGTTTTTCTTTAGCTTCTTGTTTTCATTTTATTGATGTTGTTTTTAACATTTAAAACCCTAAAACAGTAAATATTATAATTTGTGTGTTTTTGGGCCTATTTTACAGGTGAAAGGTATCAGCTACAGCTAATACAACACTTTTTTCTAAAACCTAATTCTGAGAGTGTCAGAAGTGCAAGTCACACTTTTTGGGCCAAAACCTATGACCTTAGCCTTTAGGGCACAAAAGACAACCAAAAAACTGTGACCACTACTGAGAACAGGTGAGAAACTGCGACCTGTACTTTGTGCGAGAAATTTTATGTGACTATTCTAGGTTTGTCTGGGCCACTGTTCAGGGTTTTCTGATCTCTGTCTCCACCCATTTTGGACCTGTACCTGCTCTATTTTACTTATGGAAGTAGTAACCTAGCCCCCTAGGGCTTCAATACACTTCCACCTTTCTAGGAGGAGTTTAGTTGAAGCAGGTCGTCTAAGATTTCAGTGTGTTCAACCATTTTTCAAATCTGATCATGTACGTTAGAATCCATTTCATATTGGTTATTCATCCACCCAAAACACCTCTTTTATGTTTTTTTTGGTCCTCCTTTAGGGTCCCCTCCGTTTCCCTTCAGGTTGTAGCCTTTCACCGCCTCATTTGCAACACTTTTCCCTCTGATTTATTGTTTTTTTCTGCACCTATTTCCAGTAGATCTGACTTTTAGGTCCCTATCCCTATTGACTTTAGATCCACTGGTAATATTGTGTGTTTTAACTAGATTTTTCCCACCCATAGACTAGTTGTTGGGAAGCCCTCCTCCTTGTGTTTAAATTGATGCATCTTTAGCCATTTATTTTCTGTCATATTTCAGTTTACTTCACTATTATTTTCAGATTTATTTATAGCTATACAACACCTTTTTTCTTCTTTTTTTCTCCACACATGTCTAGGTTTAAATTAAAATTAACACACTTATCACATACACACACACCCTAAGTGAAGAGCGCTAGATTTACACTACCAGGCCAGGACTATAACATTGTAATCAATTGATCTTGCACCTCCCTGCCCTTTCTTTGAAATTGTAATCATTTTATACTGCACCTCCTTGCCCTTGTTGTTCTCTCTTCCTTCTATGATCCGTGTCTGTATTTCCATCATTGTACCCCCAAGGCATTTATCCGGGAGACTTATTGGCCTTCATCCTCAGTTTCTGGTAGGAAGACTTACTCCTCCATGTAGGGTTCAAGTTCGTCCTCCACCGAGTCCTCATTCTAACTCTGCTTCTGGTTCATCAGGTTTCCCTTCTGATTCTATCCTTGGTTCTCCTCCTGTCACCTTCACCATGTCTAGTTCAGGACCTAATGCTAACGCTGGTGGTAGCCTCAGACCTAATGCTAGGAATACTACTAGTGTGACCGTAACAAGAACTATCCCAGTTTCTCCCTTGCTCCCTTATATGGTCGGTCTCATTCTTCTTGATTTTAACCAGTTGATCAATGACCCCATACACCATTATCCTGGTTGGCTTTCTATGCCGACCAAGCTCCCTTCCGACATCCCCAAGTTTGAAGGTATTGTTGGATAGGATCCTACAAACCATGTTTGTTCTTTCCACATGTGGTGTTCATCTAACTCCATCACCGATGACTCTGTCTGTCTTTGGTTGTTCCAGCGTATGCTTACTGGAGAAGCTTCTAAGTGGTATATCGACTAGTCCTCCTCCTCTCATACTAATTTTATGACTCTTGCCAGGGATTTTCTGTCTTACTTCTAGCTTCCCCTTCGTTATAACACTGGTATCAAACTTTTCACCTCTTTCCATCAATCATCTATGACCCGCCTATCTGATCATGTCCAAGAATGGTGGAGAAGAAAGAGCCTATGTCAAGCCCCTACCTTTGAAGACCATCTCTACATGGACTGGTTTCTCAAATCCCTTTTTCCTGATATTGGCAAAGATGCCACATCTCATTTCCCTCAAACTGAAAAGGTTTCCCTCTAGATTGTGTTTAAATATGACCTAATATACGCACAGTCTGGTTATGTTTATACTGTCTTACCTTATCTCCCTATACCCGATGGTGCCAACGCAATGGGGGAATCTCATGCTGTTAACGGTATCATTCTAGCCTTTTCTCATCTATACACTCATCCTCCCATGGTTTATAGTTTCCCTCAGGGAGGGGCCAGCTCCTCCAGTACTGTTCCCCCTCCCGGTAGCATGCATCTAAGCTATGACATGCCTCCTCCTTTTTTCCAACATGTTTACCACAATTTTTCCCAACCTCCTTATTATTTTCATCCAAAACCTGGTGCTCCAACTCCTCCAACATTAGCACCTCATCATCCCTTGCCTTCTCAACCCCTGCAACAGCATCCACCACCCCCCAGGGGTAGGTGTATGCACAGTAGGGCGTGAATAATCCTCCTACTTCCAAAAAGAAGAGGAAAGGCAACCAAAACCAATCTACCCCAGGTAATCCAAGACCCAATCCCCAAGGGAATACACCTAACACTGCTAACTAGCAACAAGGCACTTAGCTCAAGTAAGACACACATGTTCGCATGAACAAACCTTGTTCTTATTACGGTGTCTATGGTCACTATACCCATGATTGTTCTCTTTTACCTCAGATATAGAAGATGTGGGAAGCTTAAGCAGCATCCCGAGGACAACAAGCCTCCCCTTCAGTTCCTCCCCATGTTGCACCTATTCAGCTAGCTGTGTTTACCAATCCTTCCCCCCAACAAGGATTCATGGCTACCCAATCCCCTAAATGTTAGGCGACCACTCAACATCCTCCATCTGGTACCTCTGATTACTAGATTCTCATGATGAACTCTGACCAACCCAATATCATCGATCTCAACCTTTAGACTCGTTCCCATTAGTACAACAAGCCCCCCACTACGTCCGCCCCTAAGCCCCCTTATTCTTGTTCCACAGAGCCTCTTTCGACACCCAATGGTCCTTTACAAATCCCTCAACCTAAGGCAGAGGTTCATACCAAGATCCCTGTTGTGGCTCATTTGCAATATCCTTCATATTTATTTTTCAAAAATAAAAAAAAAATGGAAAAATATAAAAATGTATGTTAAAGTAAAAAATTTGCATACTTTAACTCAAAGATGTAATGTTTTGTAAATTTAAATTTCAATACTTTAAAATATTCGTGAAGGTGGTTCCTAGCACTCAGTTAATAAATGAGCAAGTTTGTGAGCGGGATCCAAAGATTTATTTGGCAAAAGAAAAAAGCAGCAACCCACGGGCAAATTCAACACACGAGTTAATGAGGAGGGTGCCTCCACAGTTGACCCCATTGATTCTGGGGCTGATCAAGAGTTGTGGTCAGGATTAACCGCGGGGGCATGACCTCGATGAGCTCTTCATACCTTCGAGGCCTCTCGCAGTGACGTGAGCCACTAGTTGGCAACAACTATCAACCACGTCATGGTACCATTTAACGATCTTTTGGCGTGTCAACTCAGCATCTAATTCATAAGCCTCGTGCCACCTATTTAAAATTGGTTCCTCTTTTCACAAGGCTATTACTGTTTCTTTGTAATTGTCAATTAATTTTGCACTTGTGTCTTCCATTGTTGTTCACCATCTTGTCATTGTTCGCCACCCTAAGAAAAATTATGGCTAAGAGTTCATCTATTTCTGGCTCATCCAGCCATATTCCTCTCATGGACACTAAGAGGAATATCTGAGAAACTGTGTGGTCTTTAGATCACCTCCAATTCTATTAACAAATCTGTCTGAATGAAAAAACATCTCCAATTTTCTCTGCCATGGCCAAAAAAGGTGTACTGTCTTCATGTATTCCAAGAACACACCTTTTTCCTAAGTTTGTGCATTGGCTAGTGTCTGTCATGTACCCTAGCAAGTGTTTTGTAATGAATTTTTAAGGAGATAATGTCTTACAAGTTTCAGCCTTGTTAATTCTTCAAGCCCTATGTTACCCTAAGTTAGAATCTTATGTTCAATTCACTGACGATTCATTGATAACACAATATGATAGTCTTGCAGGTCAATAATTCAATTAGTTTGTCTTTTTCCTGAAGCTAGATACGAAGCGGTTTCTACCTGACAGTAAAGAATTCTCCATGGAATTTTTCGATGCAGAATTTCGGCCATTGCTAAGGTGTATTTCAAAGATATTGGGAAAGGAAGACGACAACATAATTGACAAATTAGTTTTGGGAATGTTTGCATTGATGATGAAGCCATGGGTAATGTTGGATATTCCTTCATATTGGCAAGAAGTTGTCAATACTCAAGTCATGAGTTTATCACTCACTGGGTCATTCAGATTCCCTTCTCTTATCATTTACCTCTTTTTATATCAAAATGTGGAGGAATGCTTGCATTTGGGGTTAAATATCATGGATGTAAATAAAAATATGCAGTCAGTAGTGTTTTGGAATGATGTAGTAAGAGAGGAACATAATGATGAGGATCTATTTGATTTTTCAAACCATTTCATGTCAATTGCATATAATATTTTGAATGGGGTTTCTTCCCCATGTTTCTTGCCAAAGGCTCAGGAGTGTCTGCAGTTAGGAACAAATTGTAAATTTGGAGATTCGTATCTTTTTGAAGACTATTCAGAGATTAGACTTTATGGGGCTGGAGTAGAACCATATAGGCTTCCTATATTTGTGCCTATGAGATTATTTTCTTTAGGTTTCATTAGGAAGAGTTTAAATGTTGACTAAATTCATTTTGTACCTATGAAAAAGGGTCATATGTTTAAGCTACCTATGTCTGTGGGACCATTTATAGCCAACATGAGACAATCAGTTGATGAATTTAATATGACATTAGATGGAATGCAGTTACTGCTAGGAGATAAGTTGGCTTATGACCCCCATTAAGTGATTTCAAATAGGAGAATTGAAAATGGTTATTCAACATTTGTTCATGAAAGAAGACCTAACATAGAGAAGCTAGCAAATAATGGTTTTGCAGGTTTTGTTGTTTCAAACATAAAAAATCTTATCATATCTGAGAAATCTAGCAACATAAGTAAAGAGGCAATTTTTGATTCAGAAGATGAAGAGAAAAGAACCGAAAAGAGAAGAAAGTTCAATGAAGGCTTAGCAATTTCTCAACTCGGTTTCTCACTTCAACTAGGAGATGAGAAAATTTTCCCAACCTCACCAAGAAGACATGGAGATGCTCAATAGCAAGTACCTTTGATTAAACAAGTATTTTCTCATATTTCTGAAAGAAATCAAAAGATGAAGGCTAGCATCAAGGCACAGGCTGAGTATAAAATAACTCCAAATCAAACAAGATTGCTAACTTCCATGGATATTGAAAAAGATCAGTTTAAGATTGCTCTTTCTCATCCCTTTGATATGACTATAGGGTCATCTAATAATTTCAATACTATAAATTTAATTTTTGATGTGAGAAATATTCCTTTGTTTGATAAAGTAAATTTACGTATGCAAACAAGTCAACTGATAGTAAATGATTTGACCAAAACTAATGCAATGGATCTTAAGGCTGAAAAAATGCTAGGGAAGGTGATGAAACAACTAAAATTGGAGAAAGCCAACTCCAGGGCTTTAACAACACAGAATGAAGATCTGAAGAAGATAATTGTAAAGATTGGAGTAGATCCAAATGACAGGTATGTTGTATAGAAGTTGCTACAAAGTGCAAAATTAGAGATTTTTGTGTTGAAGAAAAAGTTGAAGTTACCTATAGGGGAGCATTCTATGGCTGCAGAGGTGGAAAAGGTGGAAAGTGAGAAAGAGAGCCTTTTTCAGAAGCTCTTCCAGAAAGAAGAAGAAATTACTAAGTTGAAGGAAATTGTGTTTTCATTACAAAAACATATTGATTCTCATTCCTACACTATCATTTCTTCATCTAGAAATGATGATCCAACAACACATATATCTCAATTGAATACTAAACTGAAGATGGCAGAGAGAGATATCAAAAGGGTACAAAATGATCTGGAGACAGTAACAAAAATAATGCAAGCCAAAGATGGGGAAATTAATAAATACAGGACAAATGCCAAATATTTGATGCTGAGATTAAGAGCCTGAAGGAGAAATTGAAGGGAAACATAACTTTGATTTAGGCTAAGGACATCATCTAGAATGATATCATTGAAGAGATGAAAGTAGCTTGGGGATATCTGACTATTGTATCAAAAGGAAGAAGCATTATCAGATATTTCGTGGAGAAGGTTATGGCAGAAAAACAAAAGAATATTAACAGAGCTATTTGGGCAAAGAAATTTATTGATTTCATTGATTCAAAGATTGATCAAGAGTTAGATAAAAATGACATTAAATATAGAATTATATATGTTGTAGATATTAAAAAAATAATTATTAAAAATGATTATAGGAAGATCACTGAGAATAAGTTGACAAAGATTAAGGAAGCAGTGAACAAGTTTGACAATTTGTATGACAAAAGAGTCAGGGCAGGATTGTCATAATGCTGGGGCCTTGGAGGGAGTCTTTTATCATGGTATTCTTATGAACCACTACTGGTTGGAAAAAAGGAAGGTGGATAACACTCATGAGAAGACTCAGATTTTGAAAGGAGAAACAATTATGAACTTTCTTCAGAGGCATTTTCAGCTATTATGGTTGGTAAAGAATTTATTTGTAGAGAGACTATCAAACCAGGAGGTAACTCTTCAAATCAGAATGTGTTATTGAATGAAGAATGAACATGCATTTATACATGGAGGTGAGGCCATTAGGATTCATCTCCCAATGACTCTTGGCCTTCCTTATTTCCTAATATTAAATAATATACAATATTGAATATTCACACCCATCCCATAGGATTAGTTGTCAACATTCCCCCTTTTAATCGAAAGGGATGTTGGTGAGTCCAAGCATCGATCTGAACTTTTCAAAATTTTCTCTTCCAAGTGCTTTGGTGAAGATGTCAGCAGTTTTCTCATTTGTGGAACAATGATGTAGATGAATGGTTTTTGGCAGACATGATGTCGAATTGAATGGTACTTTTGTATTGATGTACTTTGTTCGATCATGGAACTTTGGGGTTCTTGGCCAACTTTATTGCAGAAGTGTTGTCGATCATGAGTGGAGTGGAATACATTTGTTTCATCTGCAAATCTTCCAGGATCTTCCGGAGCCACACAATTTCTTTTGTTGCTTCAGCTGCTGCCACATATTCTGCCTCGGTTGTGGAATCTTCTGGAACTGATTGTTTGCGTGATCTCCATGAGACAGCTCCTGATCCAAGACTCAGGGTGTAACCTATAGTAGACACCCATGTTTCTTTGTTGCCATCAAAGTTTGAATTAGAGTATCCGATCAAGTTGAAGTCGCCTACCTCTGTATATTTGAGTCCAAAGTCTTGAGTCCCCTTCAAGTACCTTAACACTCTTTTTGCAGCAGACCAATGCCCTTGATAAGGTTTTTGCATGAACCTTGAGAGGATTCCAACAGCAAATGAAATTTCAGGTCTGGTGGTGGTCAGGTAGATAAGACTTCCTACAAGCTGTCTATACTTAGTTTCATCCTCAAATTCCTTCCCTTCAATAGATGTGAGCTTCAAGTTTTGTTCCATTGGAGTGGTTAAGGGATTACAGTCATCCATGCCAAATTTGTTCAAGAGATCTCCAATGTACTTATTTTGAGAAAGAAATATGAATTTAGGATGTTGAATTACTTCAATACCAAAATAGTAATGAACATGACCCAAATTAGTCATTTCAAAACCTTTCTTCAACTCTTTCTTCATGGATGCAATATAGCTCTCATTGTTTCCTGTTATCAAAAGATCATCTACATATACCACAAGATATACAATTGTTTTTCCAACTTTCTTAACAAACAAAGTTGCATCATCAAGATCAAAATATTTGAAGTCAAGTTTCAGAAGATGCTCGGTTAACTTCTCATACCAGGCTCGTGGTGCTTGCTTGAGGCCATACAAGGATTTTATAAGCTTGTAAACTTTGTTTTCTTGACCCTTTACCACAAATCCTTCTGGCTGGGACATATAAACTTTCTCCTTTAGATCTCCATTCAAGAAGGTTGTTTTTACATCCATCTGATGGACTTTCCATCCATTCTGAGCTGCTAAGGCAAAAAGAGTCCGGATGGTGGTCCATTTTGCTGTGGGAGAAAAAGTTTCTTCATAATCGACTCCTTATTTTTGTGCAAAACCTTTTGCCACAAGCTTGGCCTTGTGCTTGTCAAGTGAGCCATCTGCTTTATACTTGTTCTTGTGGACCCACTTACAGCCAATTGGTTTTGTTCCCAAAGGCAGATCAACCAGCTTCCAAGTGCCATTCTTTATCAAGGCATCATACTCCTTCTGCATCGCTTCTTTCCATTCATCATGAGAAGCGGCTTCTTTGAAGGAATTTGGTTCATGATCTATAGACAAACTCAATTCACAGTTATAACCAATATCCATATCAACAGGAGAATCAGAATTATCTACATCACCTTCGATTTGTTGAGTGGAAATTCTTGTTCCTATTTTTCCAACCTCATCAGGATGAACATTCTCCAGTGTCTTCGTTAGCCATTTGGGAGGACCTTTCTGAGATGGCCCAGGCTGGTCATTTGACTGAGTTGGGATTGATTCAAGATTCAATCTCCCAATTCTGTCAATCACATCATCCAATGTGTCATCCGTGGTTGTTTCTTCATGTGGGGGAGAGAGTGCTTCAGGACATGATTCGACAGTTTGATTCAATATCGGAATCCCCCCTTCAAGATGTGGAATCACATTATCAAATTCTTGGAAGGAATTTGCATGTGTGAATCTATCCAGGTGATCAAGTTGCCGCTCAACAACCTTGTCACTCTTGGAAGATTCAAGAAATATGACATCTCTTGCTATCACAAACTTCTTATTTGCTTCATCATAGAGACGATATCCTTTGGAGGTATTGGAGTACCCCAAGAAGATACATTTTCTGCTTCTAGCACCAGGTTTGTTCCTTTGACCCTTGGGTATCAAGGCATAACAGGTGGACCCAAAGACCCTGAAATGCTTTACCGAAGGAATGTGGCCATGCCACATTTCAAAAGGAGTTTTGTTTCTAATTGAACTTGAAGGACACTTATTCTTTATGTAAACAGCACATAGAACTGCATCAGCCCAAAACATCAATTTTACATTCTTGAAAAATAACATGGAGCGGACCATATTTAAAATAGTTCTGTTCATTCTTTTAGCTACACCGTTCTGTTGTGGATTATATGGCACAGTTGTTTGATGTTTGATTCCATGTTGATGAAGATAATTTTCAAATTCGTTTGAAGTGTATTCTTTTCCATTATCAATACGTAGAGAGCCAATATGTGTTTGTGCATCATTTTCAATCCATGCATGAAAATTCTTGAAAGTTTGAAAAGCATCAGACTTATTCTTCAATAAGTAAATCCAACACATTCTGGTGTAGTCATCAATAAATGTCACCATGTATTTGTTTCCATTTGCAGAAGCAATAGTCATAGGGCCACATAAATCTCAATGAACAAGCTCAAGTTTTCTATGTGCTCTGGAGTGTGAATCATGAAATGGCTATTTTCTATGCTTTCCTAGAATACAAGCATCACATTCCTTAGGTTTTCTAGGAATTGTAGGCAATCCATTAACACCATTTTTCTTCAACAAACGAAGGCTTTCATAGTTTAAGTGTCCAAATCTAGCATGCCATAAAAGAATTGATGGGAATGTACCTTCATCATGATGTGAACTGAATGCAAAGTTTTGAGCATGAGCAGATGAACCTTTCAGCTTCAAGAGTCTCCCTTCTTCTATTCCCTCCATGACAAGTGAGTGATCTGATGCTTTTTTGACCTCTGCCTTGCCATCAAACAAGTGAATTGAGTGTCCTTGCTGCCGGATTTCGACCAGGGACAACAAGTTTCTCTTCAACTCCGGGAGGTATAGAACCTCATGTAGGATATGATCAGGAAGACCAGGCAGTTTAAGCCTGACTGTGCCAAGCCCTGATGGCTTGAGTTTGGATTTATCTGCGAAATATACTGCTCCATCAACTTTGTCAGTGAATTCTTCAAAAAAATCTTTTCTAAATGTCATGTGACATGTTGCTCCTGAATCTAGCAGCCAATCATCTCTCCATGAAGTAAATGAAACATCAAATAGGTTTTCAGTTACTCCATTGTTACAATGTGCTAGAACAGAATGAGCTGATTCAGGTGCTTTACCTTTGTCTTTGTCATTAGTTTTACCTTTGTCTTGATTTCTTTGCTGCTGTGTTTTAGATTGTCTGCCCCCCTTTTCTCTGAAGTTTCTTCTTCGTCTTCTGCCATCTCTTCCTCTGGATGAATCTGAAGCATGTCTCTTTTCTCTCTGTGCCAAGTATGCAGCCTCTTTAGAAGATGAAGGGACTGCCATCTTCTTTTGAAGGAGGAAAAGAAACTTTGCTGGAAAATTTCTCTTGAAGGAGAGAAAACAAAAGAACTCTTTGCTGGAAAATATACTCAGTTTAAAAGGACATAAACATTGCTAAAAATACAAAGACTAAATTCTGCACCAAAAAAAAATATGTATTTTTTTTTGTTTGAAGAAAAAAAAATTATATGAAAATTGTGTTGAATGGGAGGCGGTATCATGAATGTATGAAGGGGTGGTATGGTATATGGTAATAGTGGGGAATGGGCGCTATAAAATATGACAAGGGAGAGCTAATGTGTATTGTATTAAGAGAGGGCACTATAAAAAATGGTGGGAGTAAGATATATTGAAAAGACAGTGTATTGAACAGTAGTGACAGAGCATATGAGCAATCAATGGAGGGTGGTATTATATATGAATGGTATTGAATAATGTAATAAAGAGCATGGATGACAGCGCGGGTAGGGAGAGAAAGAGGCCGAGTGTGGATGACGATAGTGGTATTGAGGGCGTATTATACAACATTTCATATATGGACAGAGGCAGCGTTGTTATGAGGCGTATCATATACAAAGGGCGTAAGTGATATATGAGTGACAAGTCTATGTTTCATATATCAATGGGAGGGTCGACAGTGGAATGTGGAATGCTCGATTTGCAGAGTGGAGTGGGGCGTAGTGTGGAATGCTCGATTTGCAGAGTGGATGGGGTGTAGTCAAATAGGATGTAAGGATTATATGATAGCGATGGAGGAGGGCTGACAGGCCATAGAGAGGGAAGCGTATAACAGTTGGAGAGAAGGCGGAATATGACAAAGCTGTATTGAAAACCGTTGTATAGTGGGGCGGTGTTTGCAGCGGTATTATTATTGTGGCGTATTGCATAGGCAGCGGCAATACAAGAAGTTCATAGGCGTATTGTGGAGCTGTATCGTATTGCATAGGCAGCGTATTGCATAGGCGGGATAATGTTATATGAGGAGGGGCGAACTGTATCGACAGACAGCGTTGATATTATAGGTGGACTGTCATATGAACAGTGGTATAATATAATGTATTTTATGACAGCATATTATGAAAGGGCCGAGGGCGGTATTGAATGGATAATCAAAGGGCGGTATTAAAAAATGGACGGAGACAGCGCTGTAAATAGAGGGCAGTAATATGGAGCGTGTTGAAACCATTGACAACGCATTATACAATGGTGGTGGCACTGTAAAAAAGTCGTATGACTATATAAAATTATTAAAAACACCGCCAGACAGAGCTGTGTATGAGCGATATGTATTGAATGGTGAAGGGCATGAAGAAACTGCTCAGCAGAGTGGTATTATATGACAGACTGGAGGGGAGTTGGGCGATGGCGAAGGCATTGGGAAAGGAGAGTGTTGTTTAGGGAGATAGCAGGTAGGGGAAATGGGTGAGGTGATAGGTATGGAGAATGGAGGAGGCCAAAAGGCCAAACGAAAATTTTGGAATGGGATCTTTGCAGGACTGCATAGGGGGGCTGCAATTTGCAGTGTTTCAGGAACTGCAGGATTGCAGAATCTTCAGGAGCTGCAGGAGCTGCATATGTCAGAGTTATGCAGAGAAAAAAAATGCAGAATAACAGTATAGCAATAAGTAGGAGCAGCAAAAACTATTATTAAAAACGGACTGAGCAAAGGAGAGGGAGTTACACCACAGGCAGAAATGCCAATAGTGGGACTGGCTCTGATACCATGTCAAACCAGGAGGTAACTCCTCAAATCAGAATGTGTTATTGAATGAAGAATGAACATGCATTTATACATGGAGGTGAGGCTATTGGGATTCATCTCCCAATGAATCTTGGCCTTCCTTATTTCCTAATATTAAATAATATACAATATTGAATATTCACACCCATCCCATAGGATTAGGTGTCAACAGAGACCAACATTTAGTAGGATCACTGCCTTTAGGCTGGAGTATGACAAACTGATTAATTCTCCTAAGAAAAACATTTAAGTGTGGAAGAAATGCAGAGCCTGGATGACTGTTCTATCTAAATATTATTCAACTTCAAATAAAGACAAGTCAACAAATCAGGAGAATACATTAGTAGTAGGACCAATTCATATTCAGCAAATAGATTAGGATTTAAGTTTTATTTTATCTCTGTTAAGATAGCGTAATTGTAATAAGACATTGCGATGATATGTAATATGTAGTTTGAGAAGTTAGGAGTATTTTCAACAGTTAAAAACTGCTTTACATTGTATTTAAAGAGATAGAGAAGAAAGGAAAATATTCTGAGTTTTAGACCTTTGGACTACTACAAATTTTGTACTCAATTTTCTGATGATTAATGAATGAAGATCAAAATTCTTGCATCTTGTTTTTATTGATATGTTTTCCTATTTCCATTCTTTCTATTTCCTTCTATGAATAAAATGAAGTAATGTAGTTGCAGGTTTCTTTTTACATATGTTAATAAGAGTTAAATATCCTTAATGGGCGCTCCTTCATTTTAACTAATCTACTTTCATAAAATTTCCTCTGAAGTTTAAAGTGATAGATTCTGTTCATCAACATATCAGTTTGGGCTTCCGTCGTGTTCTTCTTATCACTCCATTTAATATCAGCAAATAATGGAATTGTGAAGCATTTATTGCATCATATTCTTGAGGGTTTTAATAATTAATTTTTGAAGGTGATTAAGAAAATACCATTTGGTATTATATTTCTGTGACATATATATATATATATATATGTGTCTTGAGCATTGATTCCTTAACACAACCAATGGGTTTTTTTCTTAAGATACAATAATCCCCAATGGACCATTACATCGAAACGCTACTTCTGGTAAATTTTCCCATTCGTATAGTATAGTAGATGATTTGGCGCAATCTCTTGCTGCCATCTCAACATTGGAAATCCTCCAGTTGTGCCCTTCACAACGAGAATATCTACTTACTGCCATGGGAAATGTGGATCCTTATGATGATCATTTGATCATCTTCGATGTTGACCAATCAAAACATCACCCCCTTCCTACTTCTGTCGCATTCTGAATCCTTTTCAAGATTTGGAATGCCAACGTCTCTCATTGTATCATTGATGAGGGGGCATTCACCTGTGCGATGTCCACTTCGGTTTGGAAGCAACTTGGATCTCCTGAGTTGGCCCCTTCCACTATCACCCTTTGAGCATGGGATGGCCACTCTTCCTAGCCCATAGGCATGTTCCGCAATTTTCCTATTACTCTTGCAAGAAAGACTGTTTGTGTTGATGTAGAAGTCATTGATGCCATCTTAGACTACAACATTCTATTGGGTCGTAGCTAAACTTATGCAATGTATGCTATCCCATCTGTGGTTCACTGTAAGATGTGCTTTTATCGCAATGGAAATATTGTCACCATTAACCAATTAACGTATTATGAACTGAAGTCTCAGACCTCCCTTGAGTCCATCATCTCTTCGGTGGCCAATAAAAAAATAGTCAAGCCTTTGACCAGTGTTTCACTTGGAGTTTACAAAGACTTCTCTTTTCTTGGTTCATTCCATGGTATTTCTCCTCCTATTGATGATCCCAGCTTGTCAAATTTTTGCATGATGCATTCGTCTCGGTCTGACCTCAAATGGACTGGTTGACTAGTCAGCAGCCCTGCCCTCTACAACTTGATCATATCACCTCGACCCAACCTTCAAGACCCCCTCCTCAAGGCCCCTCACCTATCACTAGTATCCATGAGCCTATCTACCCTCATGGAATGGTTCCTGCTAGCCTTAATCATCTCGGAGTTGTCCCTCCTGGCCATTACCCCTCTGGTCAGATACCGTTTCTAGCTCCCCCCTAGAGTATTTTCGGTACCTATTATAGATACCTTATCTCTTCATAATATGAGCCTAGGGATCCAAGTTTGGTAAATTGATCCCCTAGCCACTATCTCACCTGGTCAGCCCAAACCTTATACTTCTTTGACCCCAGTTCAACCGGTCCCAATGACCCCTCCCTTTGCTTCCGTGCCTCAACCACCTCAACAAGAACCTACTCTTGTTGCGAAAGCTTCAAGTGAATGGGGAAAAGCTCAGAAGAGGGCACCTAAGGACAAGGCTGCCAAACAACTACTGCTCCTCCTCAGCCTCCAAAGCATAGCCCCCCCCCGTGCGCTTTGTGTGATGTTGTTAGTAATGCCACCCACCATTTCCCTGAACTGCCTCGTATCAAGCCCATGGTTAATGTTTCGTTTCGTGAGTCTAAGATCCCTGAAGCCTCTATTTCTTCCTTAACTGCAGCCAATAACCCCAAGACTATTCAAACCAACCACCCTTGTGCTCTGTGTCACCTCCATGTCCATTATACCCACCTTTGTCCCTGCCTCAAGCATTACCACGCCTCTTTGGATGTATTTCAAGAGTATGAGATTGAATAGATTTAGTCTGCATCTCCTGTCCTTGCACAGTATGCTTCAGGCCAACCAGAGGACACAACTGCTCCCATTTACATTCCCCCTCCAGATGTCGAGATGATGAAGTCTTCAGCCACTATCCTCTACCTGTCATCATCTATGAGATCCACAATGGAAGGCCCCCCTGAAACTTCCCCTTCCATTTCGTCTGACCTCCCTTCAGTGATCACCTTGGGATCAACATCTGTGGATCTTTCATCTACTTATTTTTCGATCACCCTTCGTGATGATGTGCATGTGAACCTCTCTCCTCATGATGATGAGCCAGGTATCATCATCGCACCACATGGTCTTTCTTCCACCAGTCACCTCATATTCTATTATGATGATCAAATTATGGAAGCAATCACCACCCCTGACTTTATCTACCCCCCCTTACATTGAAACCATACATTCAAACCACATACACCTTGTGGTCGTTACATTGAAACAAAATGTTTTGGTAAGGGGCCACCCATATTTGAGAGTCTAGGAGAAGAAATTCTCCACAACCCTCCTAGTACACTTGGTCGTGTCAACTCTAGTACCATTATTCTTCCCCATTTAGAAGAACCTATAGAGTCCCATATCACTTCAAATCACTCTAGGTATGATCCCCCTCATCATTCCTTCCTCTTATATCAGCAACCCAGTCCCCTAGACGTTGTTGTTGACCAACCAGTGGTTTTTCTAGGAGAGCACTAGTTCATTATCTCCAAATCCACTCTTTGGGATAGTGACACCATGTATTCCAACCCCGAAAGTTAGTCCATTTGCTTCATATATGCAGTACCAAAAGAGATTGGTAATCCTCCATTCCCTTTATAAAACTACATAACCATAACGAAAACAAATGGCGCACCATATCATAGGTGAGGAAATGTCGACATCAGCTCATTCATTCTAGAAGACAGGTCTAGAGGGCGGTATACCTTGGTTCCATCTTCCACTCTTGTTCGGTGCCTCGGATCAGGCAAAGGGACTCTTTATTTCCCTTTGACTTGATTTTTTCTCATCTCTAGCTCCTCATGGCATGATCGAGATCTATATACTTGATGGTTTAGTGATGCAGCAGATTATACTGATGATTCTCGGGTGTGTGTGAGATGTTCTAGACCTCATGAGGGGGTGGCCCTTCAGGTAGTCCCCCACATACCCAGATGACCTCTCTACTATAGCCTTGGATGAAGCTCCATAGATTTTATGGTTCCAGCCTCAGACGTGTGTAGCGCCTGTTTAGTTTGCATGTATCATTCATATTTTCAGATCCCTTTCTTGTATCACAGGGCCTCTTTGGTTGTACTAATATCTCATGTACTGAGATATTATTGTATAAGTCTTGGTTGTTGTCCCAAGCACAATATGTATGTGGGATCCATTATCATGTTTTTATCTGGCCCATGTTTATGCCAGCATGTACTATATAGTTCAGTCCCTTCTTTACTGGATGCATTATTCTTTGTACTTTGTTACCTCGGCGGGCATAGGTATGCCTCCCTCACCTCATGTATAATAGGTACCCACTCATAAAAGAGACTTTTATCACCTATAAGTCTCGCCTCCTCATGATCTTTTCCTCTCGCGCTTGAGTCTACCTTATATTTCTCTCTCTTTGACTCTCCCTTTGGTGTCTATTGATTGAGTTCTTACAACGTACTTCGGTCATATGATTGTATCCTAACGATCGCATGCTGGGGGGGGAACTGTTACATCAATTTTTGGTCATCTAACTTGTTACTATTAGATGGACCAAAGTACACCATGTAAGACCAATTTTACCCTTGTAAAATTGCTTTCACTATGAAAAATAACTTAGTAATCCTTAATTTATTAAGTTTTTTATGGTCTAAACAGGAAACCCCGTGAGGAATAATTGAATAAATCCTTATTTGTTAAATTTTCTTGAATGGATAACTAGTTAAACAAAAGTTTAATTACTATTCCTGGCCATATTTAACCCAAAACAGGAAAATTAATTCGATAAATCATTATTTATCTTATTATTGTTTAGGAATAATTATCTAAAACATTATTTAAATAATATTCCTTGTTAAATTTGACTAAATCATTTATAAATAATTAAATAAATCACTATTTATTTAATTATTACTCAGCCACATTATTAAAATAATAAATAAATCATCTATTTTTTTATTATTTATTAATAAAGGGATTTGAACAAATTCAAATTCTTTTTCCCTCCAACAAATATAATAAAATATTCCAGAAAAGTTGGACCTAGATTTGGTTAATAATATTTTATCTATGCACCAATATCTTGACTAACTCAATATTTTTTTATAAATAGAAGGGTTTTTCCATTCACCTACAACCTTTTTTTGCCTAAAGATCGCTCTGGATCTATACTTTTGGTCTAACTTTGATCCTCCATCATTGTCATATTTTTCTACCATTTTCCTTGTGAGCTACCTTTGAGTTCCATTTTTGTTTGGGTTTTCTACACCATCAAGGGAGAGAGAACTTAGATCTAAAGTGCTGAGGACATATAAGAACCCATCCTATTGATGGGGACTAGTAATATCTTTCTATGTTCCCTTCCCATGTGTCAAAAATACAAAAATTCTTTAAAAATATGATTGTCTTGTCTATTGGATGCATGGAGAAGCTCTTGCTTTTATTTGTTGTTTAAGATATTTAATTGCATATATCTAATTTTGTATCATTTGTCTTGGTCAACTAACTGCAGATCTAAATAAATTGGCAACCATCTTTGATGTTAGGGTTGTTTGTTATGCATAGCTAAAGTGAGCTTTTTTCGTACGCTTGCAATTAGAATTCACACTAACAACATTCAACATCTTCTGATAACCTAAGTGGCCTGAATATGAGTTGACATGAAACTCCCTCAAGATCACCTTCTTGATCTCACTATTGTCTAGCACATATATCATGTCTCTAAACCTAACCAATCCGTCTTTTGTGAGAAAATAGTCCACATCCTGTACACCTGCACCTATACATGTACGTATACCACTACATGTACCTGTACCTATACCTACACTATGTTGTAATATGTGCCTAAGCTCCATATATCTAGCATCTTACTGACCTGCTTGTAAGATCCTATGTTGTAAATCCACCCCATAAGAGCTCATAGATGAAATGTGATTTCCTGTATCCGATTGATAAGGGAATCGACAACCTTGTTCCCTTCTTGATGTACTTGATCTCAAAATAAAACTTGTTGATCGTAGCAAACCATTTAGCTTTCCTGAAATAATATTCAGTTGGTCAAACAAGTAACTCAACCCACTGTGATCGCTCATCAATATAAATAGCCTGCCAAGAAGAAAATGCCTTTACATATTCAATGCATGTCTAATCGTTTCTACCTCGATATCATGCATCAGATATCTTTGTTCATGCTCATTCAGTTTCCATGACTCGTAGCATAATAATTGTCCCTCTTTCATAAGAACTCCACCAAACCCTCTTTTTCAAGTATTTGTGCATACTATAAACTCTTTTTGTAGATCTGCGATATTTAAAATTGGAGAATGTGTTAACAACTACTTAAGTTGCTCAAATATAGCCTCACACCCCTCTTTCCACTCAAAATTCTTACCTTTCCTCTGCAATGATGTAAATCAAGTAAGCATTCTATGATAAGTTCCTTATTAACCTCCTGTAGTAGCCTGCCAATCCCATGAAATATCTCACCTCATCTACATTTCTAGGAGTTTTAAATTTCATAATGGGTCTTACCTTTTCTGGATATACTGTGATTCCTTCCTTGGAGACAACATGTCCCAAGTAATGTACCTCAATATGGAAGAAAATACATTTATTGAGCTTAGCATACAACTGACGCTCTCTCAACAATATAAACACTGCTGCCAAATGATCTGCATGCTCTTCCTAATTATGTGAATATACCAATATGTCATTGATAAAATCAATTAAAAACTTGTCTAGATAAGGAAGCAACATATTATTCATCAAACACATGAATGTATCTAGAGAATTAGTTAAACCAAACAGAACTACAACAAACTCATAATGCTCATACCTGGTCCTGAATGCAGTCTTGTATATGTCCTATTCTTTGATGTGTACTTGATGATATCCTGATCTCATGTCGATCTTAGAGAATATTTTTTCTCCCTTCAACTTATGAAACAAATCATCAATCCTTGGTAATGGGTACCTATTCTTAATGGTCACTTTGTTCAATGTAATATTCCAAAATTTTCAAGCAGCAAATTGGAATATTAATTTTTTCTTATATCATCTAGGAGGTGAATAAAGTGGGTAAACGGCCCATGAGCAGGAATGAAATCCCTCATAGTGTGAAAGGGATCTATGGAGTAGCTTAATTTTGCACCTTCTAGTGTGAAAAGGGGCAATTGCATGAGGACAATGTCAAGTTTGACCAAGTCAACATCGCTGCCTAAGAGGGTGTGGCTTGCTTGGGAAGACAACACAGTTTGAGAGGGAGAAATATTCCTTGTTGAAGAAACCCTAATGTGTGGGGTCCAAGGCAAAGAGACTTTCACTTTTATAAAATGAGGAAGAGGTAGCCATAGTGAGACATGTTTTGAGTATATGATTATTTGTCTGATAAGACTATTTTCAGTCTCCGGTTGTTTAGTTGAGTTCCAGTGTTGTTTAGCATGAGGGATTCCTATTTAGGAATTATTATCCTTCTTGAGAGGCCTCTTGGAGGATTTCACTTCATTTCTCCACATCTAGGATAAAGGCCAAAGCCATTCCTTCAGCTACAACATTATCTCTACTCAAGTGTAACGTTGTGTTGTAGGGTGTTGCAGTGGAGGGGTTCCACAACACCATTCCTTGTCTCATCTTTCAGAGGAGGGAGCTTCTATTCTTTGGGAATATTTGTAAGGGAGGTTTCCAGGGTTGAATTTCATAATTTGGCATCAGGCCAAGCTTATCCTATCATCAGCAGCGTAGTCCCTTCTCTAGACTGCATTATTTCAGAGAATATTTGCAGTGGGCGTTTGCACCATCATCTTGGAGGGAAAGATCTTCAGTGCTAGGATTAGCCTTGCACTTGAGAGATTCATTGGAGGAGGTTTTCTTTAGATTGTACACCTTATTCAGCCATATCCATATAGTTTCAGTTTTTTGTTGTAGTTGCTACCCTGCAACTCCAGCATTTCTACAGAATTTCCATTTGTACATATATTTCAGCCAATCCTCTTAAGGATTGTTGTATTTCTATTTTTAGGGGTTGAGAGCTTTCTCCCCCTCATTTCTTGAGTTCCTATTGTCATATATTTATATTATCTTTTTATATGTTGTATTATCTCCTATAAATTGCATTGTTATAGCCATGGCTTCCTTCATGTAGCAGTATTTTCCATTTATCATGTACATGTTCTATTGTGGCTCTCATTGCCTAGCTTGAGTGATTGATTCCTTAAATCATTGTAATCTTTGATGCTATATTATACATTGTTTGGATATTTTTATTTTCATGTGTTTATGGCTATAAAATAACATTGTTATTCCATTGTATGCTCATACATTGTTGCAGTCCCTCATCGGGCACTTTCTGAGGACAACTAGGTGTGGGAGATATGTTTAACCACCTAGAGGGATTTATTTTGAGCCACCTATTAGATTTTGGACTTAGATACTCAGATATAAGGGATCTCGATCCTGGTTTCAAATCCTGTAGCAGCCATTCCTCGAAAATTCATTTTCTAGTCATGCCTTGCTAGCTGTTGCAGATTTGGAATACTACAGTGGTATCGGAGAAGCTTTCTTGGCTCAGCCTGTGGGTCTTTTCCAAAGAGATCAGAAGATTGAAGAGGATGGGTTTTATCTCATCATATTTTAGATCCATGAAGAACCTCCCCAAGGAGGATAAGCAGAAAGAAGAGGAAGGACCGTACACTTCTTACTCTCATCGGGAAGGAGATAGAGAGATGAGCAGGAAAAAGACTCCATTTTCTGGAGGAGAAAAATGGGATAACATTACAAAGCTTCTTCCTAAATCTGCACATAATATTCATGAAGATTTCAAGAAAATTTGGAGGGATATGTTGTTGGCAATATGATGCAATGTGTTGTCCTTGATGGCAACCTACTTGATGAATTTGTCCTTGATGGAAACCTACTTGATGAGTTGCATTTTGATAGCAACCTATTTTTTAAAGATGTAAAAATGATGTATCTACAGATCAGTTCAGAAGCAGTAGAAAAATGAATTTCAGTAAGTGCCAGAGAAATGATAAATATAATATGTCACAATGTATACGCTACTTTTATGAAGGCAACCCACGTATGGATTCAATGTATACACTAATTTTGTGAAGGAAACTCACGTATACATTCAAGACTAGTATATACACAGCTAGTTTGAAGAGAAATCGCGTATACACACGGATACTAACGCTCCAAGTCGCGCATGCCTTTTGCGCTCAAAAAACTATGATACCTAGGGGAATTACCATGGTATTGGCCCATTGTATTGAGTGTTGGATTATCTATTTGATCCCGTCCAGGAATACCATCAGTGGTTGAGTGGTTTTTGACTCATGGTATTGACAAAGGCTAAATCTATATAAGGAGAAAAAGATCATAGTGCTAGGGTGTGCATGTGTAAGGGTTGTTAATAAACAAATCTCTTTAAGAGATATCTACATGGTTGAACTCTGATAGATATGAATCTATGATGTGCCTATGGATATGATGAAGGTTCAAGATCTCTAGATCTAGAAATGATGAATCTCTAGGATGATCTGCAAAAGAAATGATGAAGACCTGGCGCAAGTCTGATGAAGAAATTGAAGAAATCTGGGTAAGTTTATAGATCTAGTCTGTTCTGCAAAGTTTATCTTTCACAGATATATACGCTTGTTTGTCTCGGTAAAAGCGCGTATATATGCGGGTTCGCTTAATAATGGTGTATGGAAGTTAGGGTTTCTGAAGCTTATTTACAGATATTACTTCTATGATTTATGTTTTCTCTCTGCTGTCGGCCAATGAAGTCTTCTTGAAGTTCTGGGTTGATTGAATATGGAGTATGCTACTGATTTGATAATGAACAAATCTAATCACTGATGGAGAAAACATGATGAAGGATGAGTGACTATATAAACAGTTCCGCATTGCTGATAGATTGTCTGAATTGAAAGTTTCAAATATGAATATGAATCTAAATAGATTCTGAAAGAAAGTATATGCTAGTTGGTGAAAGAAAAATCGCGTGTATACGCGGAAACTGTGAAGAAAAGTCACGTATTATTTCAAAATATAAAAACTAGCATGCACTGAAGCATACGCAGGTTGGTGTGAAAAAAGTCGCATATATACGCAAGTTACATAAAGAAAAAAAACGTATGGTATTTGAATTAATGGTTGTTCAAGGTTGAATGTGTATCTGATTATCTACTCTAAAGTCTGGGTTATTTATGATATTCTAGTTACAGTGGTATTGCTGTTCTGATTGAAGTTTTGGGTAAAGTATGGTTGTTGATGTTAAGGGGTTGTATTGAAGCTATTTTGATCCAATATGAAAATTGATGAAACGTGGTCTATAGTGGATCTAAGGGTCGAAGCCTTCAATATGAAAGTAGAAGCTTTCAGCCAGTAGAAGCTGGTGTTGAACTCAGGGGATCGAAGCTCCCTTCTAGGAGAGGCTGGTAAATGAGATCAGGGGCTTGGAGCTCCCTTCCAGTTGTAGCTGGAAAACAAGAGAAAGTTGTAGCCTTTTGCAGGTAGAAGCCTGCGTACTGGTATAAGTCTGCATCAGTACAATGTTGTAAAAGGTTTTCTATATAATAAAGATTGAAGACAGAGACGATGGCAGAGATGGTTTTCTCCCGAATTGGGTTTCCACCTTAAATATTGGTGTTCATGTGTGTGATGCTTTATACTGTTGTTTACTGCTCATAACTTCTGATTATATAGCCTTATTCATAACTGATAAATCTATTTAAAATATTGTTCCCGAGAAATTCTCTAAATCTGAAAGATAAATTAGCATACACTAGTTTCCTTCTATATTTCCGCGTGCATACGCTAGTTCAGTTCATAAAAACCGCATATGGAAATTTTCTCAAAGAAAAAGTAAAAAGTTTTTAGTTAGCTCTAAATATTGATTCACCCCCCCCCCCCCCCCTCTCAGTATTTTTCCCACATATGTACAAAGAATCTCTGAAAGAGTTTGAACCTAAATCAAACTCTAGATTGAAATATGAGGAGTGTGAGAAAGCAACTACATACCCTAATACACAATGCAGTCACATGCCCAGGATTTCCAGAAGAGAGATGGGAAGAGGAGAAGAGGTTGCTAGGAGGGAAAATCTTAGTGATTTCCTGAAGGAGTATGAGACTCAAACTCATAAATTTCGAGATCATATTAGTTTTTTAGAGTTTTTCAAGATCAAGGTGAAGGGAAGAGAGCAGCAGGATAGACTTCTTCTATCTATCTTTGAAGGTTCACCTACATATTCAGTCAAGGCTTGGGTGGAAGAGTTAGATACCTTCTTGTAGCAGCACCAAATTCCTGAAGATGAAGCCATCAAAGTTGCAGTGCTTCATATGAGAGGTAAGGCCTATGCCTAGTGGATCTTTGAATCCTTTTCTTTAAGAAATGTAAACATTACATCTTATGCAAGTTTCACTAAGGCCTTAGTGAAAATATTTGATGGAAGGATTCATGAGACACACATTGTGGATCTAAAAAAGGAAACTCAAACAAAACCCTTGCATGAGAACGCAATTCCATTTCAGAAAACCATGAAGGAGGTTGAAAACTTGCACCATACCTTGCCGGGAGAAAGTCTTTCATCTCACACCTTTGAGCAAGGGAGCATGGAGATCTCTTTTTCAAAAAGGGATCCAATCATTGGGATGTTTCCCATTCATGTTGCAGAGATTGACAGCAACAACACTGTCTCATCTAGAGATTATCTAGTGCCTCATGCAGAGGAAGGAGGAGCTCTTGCTCCAAGTAGAGGGATTCTTGCATCTTTGCAAGGAATTCCCCAAGATCTCATTTGTGGAGATCAAGGCACAACTCATGTGCCATCGTTGAGGAGTTGTGGAACCATGGAGTCACAAGGAGGAGGTAGGAAGGAGAACCAGCATCATGAGATGAGGAGTACAGACCCCTACCCATTTGGGAGGTTGCTACACCTAGGAGGGAGAATGGATTGCGCAGTGAGAGGATGGGCAGATTTTTCCATTCATATATGCAGTCATCTCTTGATGATGATGTCTCATTGCATGAAGACATTTCACCAGGGAGACCACTGGATCATCAGAGGAGGATGTATGCTTCACATGTTGGGGCACCACTCATTTATTTCAGGAGGGTGGAGACCTTGGGAGAGCTGGGTACAACATTGAGAGTCTGGGGTAGACTCAAGGAGGAGAGAGGAATTCTCTCAACATCACATTTACCCACTCACATTTCAAATTTTGCGTTGTGGCAGAAGTAGCAGGGGAAGGATAGCAGCCTTCCATCTTGCATATTTGACATGGGAGATTTCAAAGAAGAGGGCAGCCATATGACATATGTTCTTCATGAGAGATCATCAGTGTTTTCACTATGGAGGATAGATCCATATTGGAACTCCCAGCTATTGGTGGAGTATTCCAAGGATCTTCATGCTTGTAGGATATTGGATGGCTAGTTGCATGAGGAAGAGTATTCAGTCAAAGATGGGGTCATATTTTATCATGGTATGATATTCTTATCCAGAGCTTCCAAGCTCAAGGAGAAGTTGCTACAAACATCTCATAAGGATTTCCTTTTCAACCCCACTTTCTCTATGAGAGCATACCACACCATCATGGAGGGGTATTTTTGGGAGGTTTTTGAGGAGGAGATATATCATCATATGAGGAGATGCATAGATCATGGGGAGATGGAGGAGTGAAATAACTCTTTGGAAGAGTTAGCACAACAACCTCTTTTCTCTTTGAGGATGAGAGGAGACTGATTTATGAGCCACTCCCTTTGTATGAGAAAAGCATATGGTAAGGGTATTCATTGTTTTTAACATGATTATTTGTATAATGTATATATGCATGCCTTAACCATACATGTGCAGGATGATGCTCCAAGGAGGATAATTATTTTTTCTAGACCACATGCTTTAGTTGAGGCCATAAGCATGATTGATGGCCATCCCCTAGGAGGACTTGGGGAATTATGGATGACATGCTCATTGTACACCTTACATCATTTACTTCCTCCATACTTATGAGGAGATTGGAGCAGTAGGAAAGTGGTTGAGAAGCCACACTTTTTATCAATATTTGTTGCAGTTGAGGGTCAAGCTACATTGGTTTTATTTGAGGGACCATTGTCCTTCTCACTTGTTACACATGGCAGCAAGCATGATTCTCATTTTTGATCCCTATGGTTCTATTGTTTTTGTCTTTATGAGGAGAATTCTTGGGAGAGAGACACATTGGGTGAATGTGTCCTTTGAGGGAGAAATTCCTCAACCTTTTTGCACTACATGTTCTAAGGGGAGTATGGGATATGGTATGGCCACTAGAGCAACACCTTTGTTTCCTTATGAGGTGAGCCATATGATGGAGATGATGCCATATGATGATGACATCCAACTCATCATATATGGAATGGTTTGGGCCAACTTGATTTTCAGCGTTGGAGGAGAGGTCTTTGGAGATATAGTCCTCATCTTGCCACTTGAGGGCAATATTATTGCAGCCCAAGATCAGCCAACACTCTACACTTATCCTAAGTGGAGAGATGGACAACGTGGGGTAGGCTACATTGTCTACCATGTGCATATTTTCATCCCACCTACTTTGTCAGAGCCAAAGGTGGAGGACAATTTTTAGGAGTTGCCTAGTTGGTAGGTGACTCATTTTTCATGGCCAATAGATTTGGGATGGGGGAACCACATCAGAGATATAGTTCCCATTATATTTTAGATCCCCTTCCTCAAAGGGACCTCAAGACATCACTTTGCTATCCTCTTGAGTATTTCACCTTTACATGATGATGGCTTGATAGTTGACTTGCATGCTGAGGAGGAGCAATGTGGAGACTTGATTGATGAGATAACATCATGTCACTTGGAGGAGATCATCATACATGGATGCTACAGGGAGAGGAGGAGAAAATAATTCAGTCTATCCTTGCACTTGCTTGACGACAAGAAAACTTTGAGAGGGGAGGACTGTAATATTCCAAAATTTGCAAGCAGCAAATTGGAATATTAATTTTTTCTTATATCATATAGGAGGTGAATAAAATGGGTAAAATGCCCATTAGTAGGAATAAAATTCCTCATAGTGTGAAAAGGGGCAATTGCATGAGGACAAGGTCAAGTCTAACCAAGTCAACAACGCTGCTTAAGAGGGTGTGGCTTGCTTGGGAAGACAACGCAGTTTGAGAGGGAGAAATATTCCTTGTGGAAGAAACCCTAATGTGTGAGGTCCATGGAAAAGAGAGTTTCACTTATATAAAAGGAGGAAGAGGCAGCCACAATGAGACATGTTTTGAGCATATGATTATTTGTCTGATTAGACTATTTGCAGTCTCCGACTATTTAGCTGAGTTGCAGTGTTGTTTAGCACGAGGGATTCCTATTTAGGAATTATTCTCCTTATTGAGAGGCCTCTTTGAGGATTGCACTTCATTTCTCCACATCTATTCTCAAGGCCAAAGACATTCCTTCAGCTACAATGTTATCTCTGCTCAAGTGTAACGTTGTGTTGTAGGGTGTTGCAGTGGAGGGGTTCCAAAACACCATTCCTTGTCTCATCTTTTAGATGAGCTTCTATTCCTCGGGAAGATTAGTAAGGGAGGTTTCCAGGGCTGAATTACATAATTTGACATCAGGCCAAGCTTCTTCTATCATCAGCAGCTCAGTCCCTTCTCTAGACTATGTTATTTCAGAGCATATTTGCAATGAGGGTTTGCACCATCATCTTGGAGGGAAAGATATTCAGTGCTCAGATCAGCCTTGCACTTGAGAGATTCATTGGAGGAGTTTTTATTTATATTGTACATCTTATTCAGCCATCTCCATATATTTTTATTTTTGTGTTGCAGTCGCTACCCTGCAACTCCAACATTTCAGCAAAATTGCAATTTGTACATATATTTCAGCCAATCCTCTTAAGGATTGTTGTATTGCTATTTTCAGGGGTTGAGAGCTTTCTCCCCCTCGTTTCTTGAGCTCATATTGTCATATATTTATATTATCATTTTATATGTTGTAGTCTCTCCTATAAAATACGTTGTAATAGACATGGCTTCCTTCATGTAGTAGCATTTTCCATTTATCATGTACATGTTCCATTGAGGCTCTCATTGCCTAGCTTGAGTGATTGATTCCTCAAAGAATTGTAATCTTTGCTGCCATATTATACATTGGTTGGATATTTTTATCTTCATGTGTTCATGGCTATAAAATAATGTTGTTATTCCATTGTATGCTCATACATTGTTGCAGTCCCTCATCGGGCACTTTCTAAGGTCAACTAGGTGTGGGGGATCTGTTTAACCCATCTAGAGGGATTTATTTTGAGTCAAGTCTTGGATTTTGGACTTAGATACTTAGATCTAAGGGATCCAGGTATTGGTTTCAAATCCTATAGCATCCATTCCTGGAAAATGCATTTTCCAGTCATGCCTTGCTAGTTGTTCCAGATTTGGAATACTACATTCAACTTCCTGTAATCAATGCAAAATCTGAGAGTGTCATTCTTCTTCTTCACGAACAACACTAGTGTGCCCCAAGGTGATACACTTGGCCTAATGTATCTCTTTTCAAGCATCTTTTTCAAATGCAACCTTAACTCTACGAACTTAGGTGTGCTCATCCTATAAGGTTCCTTTGATTCTGGTGTTGCCCCTAGTACCAACTCAATAGAAAATTAAACCTCCCTATGAGGTGGAAAATCTTAAATATTTGCTGGAAACACATCATGAAACTGATGTATAACTAGAAACCTACTGAAGACATATGTGTCCTCAGATTCCTTACCTTCTTCACTAGATATATGAACTGAAAATATCACACAACCTTTCCTATGATTGCACTTGGCCTACATGGCTGTCACCTCCTAACTAATGTGAATTTCTTCTTTCCTTCAAGACTCTTGGTTCCCCATTGTCTTCCAAAAATTCAATGGGTTTGTCATAACAATCCACCTTGGTCCCACTAAGGTATAACCAGTCCATACCCAATATCATATTGTATGATCCTAATGGAAATATATTCAAGTGCATTGTTGTAGGAATTCCATTTAAATCAAATACAGAAACTCTTACCAAATGGTGAACTCTTTCATTTTTACCTATAGAAAACTGAACTAACCAAGACTCTGCATGCATTTATTTTCTCAAACCACACTTATCCATGAGGTCAGGATTAATATAACTATAATTATATCCAAGGTCAATCAAATAGAACCAACTTGATCACAAATTTTACCCTCCATCTCAATGATAGAAGCATGATGATCTACTTTCTTATTTTCCATAACTGGAAAATCCGAGGAATGCTATGACCTGTTAGCCATATATAAAAGTTGTCATATCAAATGGTGGCTAAATCATTTTTTGAAGCCTTCAAGAAAAAAATTTATTGCAAAATTGTTGGTTCTTAAAGCCTTATGAAGATATCTTATCCTGTGATTAATCTTCACTGTTGTTTCCCTCTTAAACTCTAAAAATCTGTTGTTTTACCAAAGGAAAAGACTGCTGCAAAGACCCATTTTCCCCTTCATTTTTACCCCTTCTTCCACTCATACTTAGCCTCCATTTCATCCCCTTTTCCTCATACAAATTCCTCTATTTTCATCATTTTAACCTTCAAAACACTTCTAGACCCTTTTAAAATCATTTGGTCTCCTTCCATTGGTTTTAAAAAATCCTTCTTTCCTCTACCCAAAGCCTCATTTTTCCTTAAAAAATCTGTTTTAAAATCCAAAAGACATTCTTTTTTGTTATATAAAGTTTTAGCCCCCGAGGGCTTAACTTTCTTAAACCTCCACTTCATAGGACCTTAAGCCCCGCAACCAGGCACTTAAAGGATCCTAAACCCTTATTCTAAACCTTGAAAAACCTTTGTTTTCCTATGTATTTTGTAAAAACCTGACTTTTTCATTAAGTCCAATGGTTCATTGGATGGGCGAATCTCGGCCGTTGATTTAAACCAATCAAAAATCGATGAAATCTCGCATCAGGGTCTTTCATTTGGCACATTGAAAGGCCCCTTCCCTTTTTCTGATTCTAATAAGCCCCTTTTTGTTAAAAGCCCCGCAAACCACTTCCCCACCATAAAATCATGCCCAAGACCAAGTGATTAAGTCCCGAGCTCTAATCGCAATCGAAGGTTTTACAATGGGAATATTTCCTTGTTTTAACAAAAAGCCCCGATGCGATGGAGTTTTATTCTCTGAATTGTTGCCACATTCTCCACCATTGATCCGTTAAACCAATCAGTGGCCTAGCGCTAATCACATCGGATTTTTTGCATTGGGCATATTTTAATAGTTATTGCCCCCTCTAATTGGTCACCTCCCAATGGCTTCCTAGTTGTTGATCTTCCCCGCCAGGCCCAGATCCAATGGCCCACATTTCTCTTTCCCAAAGCCCATCCCTCCGCCTTTGACCTCCGCAGATCATTCCCCACCATTGATCTGGTTCTAAGATCAAAGGTCATTGTTCAATCGCATCAGTGCTTTTTACCCCTTGCCCCCGCCAATCGTGATCTTTCAATTGCATCTGGGTCGTCCATACACTAAGATCCAATGGTCTAGATTAATCCTCCCTTCCCTTTTTTATTTCTCAAAATCCTGCTGTGTAAAGTTTTTGGCGAATCCCCGCTGTTGATCTCTGCAGATCAACGGCCCACATTGACCCATTCTCCGCTTGACCCCTCACCTCATATTTTATTCCATTGGCCCCAAGATTGGATCTGGGCCATCCATATTGAAGATCCAATGGTCTAGAATAAACCCGATAGGCCCAAATCCTCTGGGTCCTACCCTTCCCAGATCAAATCTCCGTCGTCCATCCCTGATCTGACGGTCAATATTGAAACCACTTTGACCCTGCCCCACCTCTTTCCGCCCATGCATCTTGTATTATCGCGCTCCAAACTCCACTGTTGGATCTGCCCACCCTTCATCCAACGGCCAGGGATCCATATCGCGTGATTTTAAGCCCGAAAGATAATTTTTCAAAGTTACACGATATGGGTAGTTTCTAAAGTACACGTGTCATCCGGGGACCTATATCACGTTTTTTTTGGAGAAAATCTAAAACCGCCTCAATGCAGCACGACACCAATGGTTTTTAATGCCAAAACCACTTTCCCCATTTTCATTGTATTTCCTCATATTTTAATCTCCGCCGGTCATCACATTCATCCAACGGCCTAGATTTCATCTGACCATTGAACTATTGTCCTCCACCCATCCTCTAAGGGACTTCATCGATCAACCTCCGCCATTGATCTCTATGGACTAAACCAATCCAACAGCCCAGGATCATTTGGAAACCCCAAACTTCATTTATGCCTTTTTCGCTGTCAATTAAGGTTTTTAACTCGTTTCCTTTGTATATTCTCCCATTTCATTATAAATATGACCCCTTCACATTATATAAGCCCAGATTGATCTCAACCATTGATCAATATGCATCAACGGCCCAGACTTAATCTCTTGCACCATTTATCCCATCGCCTCTCCTTTTAACCTATGCAGGAAAATCCTTGCCGTTGGTTGCTTCCATCCAACGGCTGCGATCTAACCTCAACCTTTGAAGCAGTTTAAATCTTTTCCCACAGGATCTTTTATAATTTTTTGTTTTTTTGTGTAGGTTTTGACGGTTTGTGCATTTTTTTAAAAGAAAATTGAAGGCCAGGGATGATGATCCCCCATGCCTCTATTCATGAAAGAGATCATTCTGCAGGGTTCCAAATTATAGTTTACCAATGCCTCATGAACACTGGCAACATTATAAGATCCCTCTGTACGCCTGCACATCAACAAGACATAGCAAAACTTAATCAATAAAAAGAGTATCAGTGATTAAAGGATCTAGCCACAACAAAGATGAAGAATTGAAGATTGAGCGCAGTTTTGAGGGATTATGGCCTAAATCGATTATCCAAAGCCTAATCCACTCAATTGAAGACAGTTTGAAGAATAAAGGATAGAAATTAGGCCTAATTAAGCCTAACACATAGAACTAAATCAAATTAAGTAGTGATTAAAGAAAAACAATAATATCTATCAATCCGAGAAGCCTCCACTACCACATCAGAGGATAATTGAATCGTCTCAGCTACCAAAAACCACTTGCAACCTCAAAGCATTCAAAAGAGCTAGATTTATTACCAGAACAGAATATATTTGCCTCAAGGCAACTGAACAGTTATTTCAGATCAAAGAACTTATTACAAATTGTCAGCAGAGTTATTACAAAATAAGGAAGAATTCTAAAGGTCAACAAACTCTGCTAAGAGGATCGAAAACTTAATAAAAACAATTAAAATACACAAATATTTTAAATATTCTCCATTGAGCCCATCAAAGGCCAAGAAGCATTAAACTATATTAATTAGGCCTATAGATCTTTTCTCTCATCCACCTCCTCATTTTCCTATAAAATCTTCTTGAGGAGCATATTGTAAAGGGTTGGTTGCAGAACTTTGATATATACTTGTGCTCGAAACTTTCTACATGTAAATAGCATTCAAAGGCTCTTGAAGCTCTGTTTGTAATCAAATAAGTTAGGCTGAGAAGAGAAGATGATTGCTAAACCGAAACATTGGACTTGAAGAATGTAACTGGATTGACATCAATATACAAGCTGATTCTTGGGATCCTGGTCTATATCACTGGTGAAGTGCTTCTTTCTATATTATTGTTTTCCTTTCATGTATTCCATTTTTTCCACTTATTCTTTGATAAATAATAGCAAGCATAGAGTTATGATTTACTATTTACAGTACCCTTCTCTGACTGATAAGCTTTATCTTTATGTTTTCCTCCAAATTGTGTGTTTAAGAATGACTTAAGTTAAGTGTAAACATTATCAAGGAATGTTTTTTTTCCCTGTCTTGATGTGTGAAGCTTGAAAGGAAGTTCTTGAATGTTATTTTCATTATGTACTCAGTAGAGTTAGACTAGGAAAGTTTATGGTTTGCCCTATCTTCTAGTTATTTCTTCAAAGGTATTTCTGAAAGTTTCCCTAAGAGTATGCTAAAAGCAGTTTAGATTTTAAAGTATCTTATCTGATCTTAGGTTGCAATTTGTTTCCTTCTCTGTTTTCATTCCTTCTTAAAGTAATTATGTGGATTACTGGATTGTTTGTCTGATAAGTTAGATTTAATACAAGCTTGTCCAAAGAAGTCTATGGTTAGCCCTGTCCTTTGGTTGGTTTTAAATAGTTACTTAAAAGGCTTTTATTGTTCGGAAATACTGATAAATCCTAGTTGAAATTATTGTATTTTTCACCCCTTCAACACTTTTATTGTTCCATTCCATCATTTTATCTAAAAGATCTTGTGATATAGATGACTTGCCCCTTGGACCACTCTGGAAATTGTTGCACAATTAAACCCTTTTATGACTCCATAGCCCAATGGACTAAAAACCAGCGTCATATCTATCCTATCAGCCAAATCTTGTTCTGATTTCTTATGCCTTCACCCCTTTGGAAATTTTTCATTTTAGGACTTTCCACTCAACTAAAAATCTGGCTCAACCATCCAAAAGTAAACAAAAACCCTTGTTCTTAATAACTAGCCTAATATCACATTCAAAATCCTTAAAGTTAAATCAATCTTTGCACTTATAGAGAGATCCCTCTCTAGATTCAGGAGGGATAGATCCTAGAATCCCAAGCTATTTCAAGTGTTCTCTCTGCAATTTTGGTCTTGCCTCTGCTGAAATTACAGGGAGCTAACATTTCTAGCGACTCCGCTGGGGAATTCTGAGTGAAATTACACCTATACATGCTTAAGAACCTCAGGAAAAACCTTGATTCAAGAACATTTTTCAGTGAGTACAAGTTTCCTCTTCAAGCACTACCAAGCAAATGGTAATCATGATAAAACTTATTTGAATTAGTGACAAACTAAGGAAACCTTATGCTTCTCATAAGAAGCTTATCAAACCTTGAAGGATCAACTAGCTTAAGCCATGAGAGTAAAATCTCTTTCTCTCATCACCGTAGCTAAGTTTTGAAATAGATTTAGGACACTCTTAGAACCCATAGGATTGAAATAACTCAGAAAACCCAAAAATATTTCAAGATTGGTATTCAAATAAACATGGTGGTGGACCATAAAACCTTTTACCTCCAAAAGAGCTAAAAATTTCCACCTGGTGACTCCACAATCCTAAACACACATTAAGAATCCACTGGGAAGACCCATTATCATCATAAAATCATATAAAATTAGTTAGAGGACTTTGGGATTAAAGTTTTCTTGTTTAAAAGATCAGTTAGCCTCTTAAATATTGTCACATTTGGTTAAAATTTTCTTGTTTAGTTGGGTCTGAAAAACATAGCATAGTGGCTCCTAAAAAGATTCATACTAGAGCCTACCCTAACCCAAATCCCCCTAAAATAGTTGATAATCCTGAAAGAATCCTTAGGAAGTCTCCTGAGGTTAAATCTTCAACTGTTTTTAGATCACCCTTTAGAGCTAGTTCTGTTCCTAAAAACCTTGCAGCTCTACAAGAATCACAATTTGACTTAAGGAATCCATTTAGAACTCAGTCACTTGATGATTTAGATCAGTTAGATTCAGAGTCTTCACTTTCATCCCCAGATAGAAGTGAACATCTTGGTAGTAGAGAAACTACATTACCAAATTTACATTTCCTACATAATTTTGGTTTCTCTCATCCTAGATCTGCTCAACAAACTCTTGCTGGTCCATCCACTTCTGCTACCCATACATCCATTTTCCAAAACACTCCACTTCAGCCCACTTTCCCTCTTGTTAATCGACCTCTTGTAAATCCTCCACCCCCTATCATGGCAACATGGTATGCCCCGTCGGTCCTTCCTTTACCATTAGTCAATCTTCAACAGGACTATCAGTCCAAGATACCATTGTATGATGTTAGTAATGCTACTACTGCTTCACAAAATGTGGATAATATGAATGACTACTTCGACAGAAATGAGATTGATGATGAAACTGTGAAACTTAGATTATTTTCTCATAGTTTAAGGGGAGAAGTAAGAAAGTGGTTTAAAGGCTTAACCCCTCACAGTATTAATGATCTCCAAGCCTTCCATCATTTATTCTTAAATAAATGGGAAGTGAAGAAAAACCCTCTCCAAATACTTTCTGACTATAAGAATCTCCACATAAACATTGGGGAAAGTGTACAAGCCTATTGCACTAGGTTTAACATTGTTTATAATGCACTTCCCCCATACTTAAAGCCTCCACAAGGAGCAGCTTTAAACAAGTTTCCTGAAGTATTTGATCCTAAGATGGCCTATCAGCTGAGAGAGAGAGAGATCCTTTAACTCTTGAAGATATGAAAAAAGGAGCTCTTTCCATGGAAGTTAATTTAATGGAGAAAAGAGCAAGAATGAAGAATGAGAAGAAAGTGTCATTCAGAGAAGAATCTACACCTTCCACATCTAGCTCAAAGATGGAAATAATGATGGAGGAGATGATGAAAAAGATGAGTATACTTAAGAGAGCACAAGCTAGTCAAAACCAAACAGCTCCTCAAAACAAAAATCAAAACCAAAATCATAATTTTAGGAGAAACCAGCCTCATAATAGACCAAGGGAGGATGATCAACAAATTTCTCCTCCTTTTCATCAAAATTATGTGAGTGAGGTTGAAGAAACATTAGAACAAACAGAGGAAGATGACATCAACATGCTGGGAATAGATAATGATAACTTTGAAGTTCATTACAATAGAAAACAAGGTCTATATACACCCTATGATGAAAAAAGAGCAGAGGATGAATAATACTATCAGGAAATGGAAAATTTCATCATAGAAGCCACAAAGGAATATGACCTTAGGAGTAAAATCAATCAAGAGACTCACAAGACTAAGACCTCTGACAGTTCTGCAAAAAACAGCCCTATGAATAAACCCAAGACTACAAAGCAGAAAGATAAAATAGTGGCTATAAATTCTGATAAAAACAAAGAGAATGGCACTCAAAGTACTGAAAAATAGAGTGCAGACCTTAGTAGCACTATTAACTCAGCTAGTGCTCTATTAAAACAATTTTGACAAATGTAAATAGAGGAAATCAGCAAATTGATTTTGCTGATAGAGTGGTGGCTAATAAGGCTGAAACAAGCACTTCAAAGAATCAGATACCTTTCAGTTTGGAGTAGGAAATTTCTAGAATCAAAATCTTTGTTCCCCTTACTGAATTAGCGACCCAAAATGTGTATAGATCCCAAATTTTGAAGGCTTTTAACATAGAAGAGAATAATGATACTGTCAATCTTAAATATGACCAACCAGAGCTCATATTTGGTCCTAAAATTGAGGGTGGATATGAAGAAGGACCAGTTCCTCCTTTTTATTTAAGTTTACAGATACATGACAAAATTTTGCACAACGCTATGCATGATTCAGGGTCCTCTCACAATTTAATGTCAAAAGCTATAATGGAGAGCCTAGGCCTTGAAATCACCAGAACTTACAAAGATATTTACTCCTTTGACTCAAGCATAGTGAAATGTTTAGGATTAATCAAAGACCTCTGTGTTAACTTAGCACAGATTCCAGCCAAATGTTTAGTAATGGATATTTTTGTGGCTGATGTACCCCCAAAATATGGTATGATGTTATCTAGATCTTGGGGAGCTAAGTTACAAGGAACCATGCAGATGGACATGACATATGTGACTATCCCCGTATTTAATCAGACTAGAAGACTTTATAGGAAGTCTCATATGCAATACATGGTTACTAGCCAAGAGAGACCGCAAAACTCTCCCCTTTATTCTGTAAATACAGGCCTTGACTCATTTATCCTTTTCAATGATGAAACATTCAGTGAAAAAGTGACCTTAACTGAATTAATGGAAGATAGAGAGGAGAAGGAAGACGAGACAAAAGTGTCAAAACAATTTTCTAAACTAGAAAACTACAGCAAAAAAAACGCAGGTCTAGAGCTAAAAATCATTCATCCATTTCTTTTAAACCTTGAGAGTCAAGAAATCAGTCCTCAATGCAATAAAAAACCTGAGGGATTAAAACAAATTCAACAAAGTGATGATACTCGAGAACAATCTGAAAGCACGCTAGTTGAAGAGGATAGTAACCAAACTGACGAACCCAAAACTAGTCCTCTTTGGAGTATGAACTTCGATGGGTCTTGCACTAGGAGAAATGCTGGTGCAGACATCTAGATACATAACACTGGGAACAACCACACTGAAGGCCATTCCTACAAATTAAATTTTCAGTGTTCGAATAACATAGTGGAATACGAATCCCTTCTTTTAGCTTACACTTGTTGAAGAAATTAGGAGCCAAAAGAATAAAAGTGCATGGGGATTCAGAGTTAATTTTTAGGCAAGTGAATGGGGAATACAACTCCAAACACCCCAGACTTAGAGCCTACAGGAACGACGTCATGGATTTATTGAAAACATTTGAGTAATTTAAACTAATTTTTATCCCAAGAAAATAGAATATCCTTGCCCATAGTTTAGCTTTTGCTTCTAAAACATGTTTAACACCATTTGAAACCAAACAATGTACCACTCAAATTAAATTCAAACCAGTTGTCCTTGATAATGAGAAATATTGGCAAGTGTTTGATGGAGACAAACAAATAGAAGACTTCCTGCAGTCCAGGAATGAATTTGAACTACCAACTTCAAATTCAGACTATGAAACAGACTGTCCTAGTGAAGAAAACCTACTTAATGACGAAGAAAACTCTCCAGAGATGGCTGATGTAAATATATTGTCTAAAAAACTTGAAAACATAACAGAAATGGTTGCAGAGTTAGAAACAGAAGACTTGGAAAATTTGCAGTCTAACAATCAAAGTCTTCCAAAAGGTCTGGTCCCTTTAGAGGAATTGTTTGATTTCAACGATGTGGCCAAGAAGCCAAAGATGGAGCTTGTGGAAACTAAAATTTAAGAGTGTAATATAGGAAGTGAACTAAAACCAAAGATGATCAAATTGTCTAAAACTTTACCAGCTCACATCAAACTGAAATACATAAAGCTATTTAAATAATTTTTTGATGTTTTTGCATGGAGTTATGAGGACTTTAAATCCTATGACACTGAAATAATTCAGCACAAGATACCTCTCAAGGAAAACCAAAATCCATTTAAACAAAAACTACGTAGAATAAACCCTATTCAGTTACCTTTGGTTGAGAAGGAAATCAAGAAATTGTATGAAGCTGGTATTATTGTCCCTATTAGATATTCAGAGTGGGTGTCTAATCTAGTGTCAGTTAGGAAGAAAACAGGAAAGATAAGGCTTTGTATAAATTTTAGAGACTTAAAAAAAACCTCATTGAAAGACAACTACCCTTTACCCAAGATGGATCATATTTTATAAAGGGTAGTTGGTTCTAAAAGAATTTCTTTGCTAGATGGCTACTCAATATACAATCAGATTTTAGTACATCCTAATGATCAACTAAAGACAGCTTTTACTACACCATGGGGCACTTTCATGTATGTGAAAATACCCTTTGGTTTAATGAATGCTGGTGCTAATTTTCAAATATTCATGGACATTGCGTTCTCGGAAGAATTAGGCTACTTCATCATTATTTACCTTAATGATGTCACTGTTTTTTCCAAAACATATGAAGAGCACTTAGAACACTTGAGAAAATTATTCAAGAAATGCAGAAAGTTTGGGATATCCTTAAATCCAAAGAAAACACTATTTGGCCTCCAAGAAGGTAAACTTCTTGGGCACATCATATCAGAAGAGGGGATAAAGATAGACCCAAAGAGGATTGAGGCTATATTTCAAATCTCTCGTCCTAGAAACATCAAGGAACTTCAATCTTTCAATAGAAAGATTAATTTTTTGAGAAGATTCATACCTGTTGTAGCCGCTACAACACCACCCGAAATTTTGGGTATATTTAAAATTTCGGGTTCCCCCTTTGCTCGCCTAGGTGTTAAAGTCTTTCACCTAACCTGCAGTCAACGACATCCCACCGACCTATCTCTAATCCCTCACGAGTTGTCTCATCACCATGACTTGATGTTGTCGTTGCAATCACGCCATATGTGGGAGGGACCATCCGGCATGCGACCGAACACTCGTATCATAGTCGCGTCATGTGTAATGAGATTACCACGCATACTTTTAAATGGGAAACTTTTGAAGTCCATGTCGTCGTAGGTCATTAAGCATGTGGTTTGAATACCTCTGTTACATTTTCTAGTCTCATATGTTTATCTGTGGGCACCATTATCAAAGAATAATTATGATGTCGTAATGTTACATACTGGTCGATACCACGGGTGACATACTCATAAATGTCGTCACCACACCGATGAGAAGGATATGAGCAGTATGAGTTGAAACATGAGAAGCGGAGGACATCTATCGCATGTACGCAGGAAATAAGACTGCGCTGGTCAAAAGAACTTGCAGTCACAATAGGACTTGGGAACACATTGCAGGCAAATAAGTTTATTAGCTTACTTGAAAGGGTTACCGTATTGGCTCCATTTGGTCCCACTTCAGAAGAAAATTTATATACCTGTATTGCATCGAGAGTTGCCCAGCTTCAAACAGGTGGTTCAGGCACTCAGCATCAGTCTTTTACAAATATTGTGGTACAACTACGAAAGACATGTAACCATTCTTATCTTTCAAGGGTGTGGAGCCAGAGTCATCTGAAGAAGGACTGGGATCCACGGGTTGACCAGCAGACATTACAGCGTGCTCATTGTGTTGGTCAGATGCATCATGTTTTGGCAATAATAATTAGACAAAGTCAAGGAGTTGGCTATTCAAAGGGCCCACAGAAAATTGCAGCTGGTCACAATGTGAGTGGCCATGAAGATGTTGATCCAAAAGCACATATATCAGACAATACAGCAGGTGGCAATTTGAGGTCCGTAATAATAATGGCCTGCACGAATTTGACCCATCATGACAACATAGAAAGAAGCTCTTGGTAATAAGTCTTTAGCAGCTCAAAGATACATCTGATAATGGCAAGGTACATTTTGTCAAATCCTATAAAAGGCTGCTCTGTGGAACCAACAATGATTTTGAGTTGTGTTGAGAACTCTAGCAAATTGGTGCATTACAGTTTTCGCACAATATCTAAATGTACCTTTGAGAAGCAAGTTGTTGTCAGACCCCAAGCTACAAGGCAAGCGCCAATGTGTGGACCAAATTTATGTTGCACATTTAAATCAAAGCGCAAAGTAATGTAGTGTTTAAAACATATATAGTTGGCGGACCACACATTTTACTTGCGCCTAAATATCTCTATGGCGAACATAGTAATCAAAATTATATTTAACGCATGGGGGCGGAGTTGAGTCTTTAAAGAAGATATAAAACATTTGCTCAAAAGGTGTTTTTAAACACGAAGTCAAACGTTCCAATGGTGGGCTTTCAATCTACCATGGAACATTTGGAGCGTGCACATATAATTTCCAAAGTTGAGGTTAAAGCATGGAACGGGATGTAGGACTGACCTTTTGGGGCGTATGGTGCAATTACAAATGGGCGAAAAGGTCAAAGGCTAGTTTTCGCCTTACGGTGAATATGTGGGAACAGACGTATATATATATCCAATGGTCCAAAGTCGTTTCATTGGAGCCAGCCAACATGCAATATTTACATGCATACGTGGCGGTCAAACTATGCGACTTAAACATCGAGCGGAACTACGTCCACACGTAAAATAGACGCAAAAGTTTTCAATGATGGAGTTTTGAAATGTGGTAAAACAGCTGGAGTAGATGTGCACATAGCGACCAAACTTCGTAAAGCCGAATCATGCAACAGACCTGCGACCGCATAATTTAACAATCACCGAGCGATTATAATCGGAAGAAACGCGGAACTGTGGAGATATCACAAAGGGACGATGGTGCAGTTTAATCTATGATAAAGCGCGTAAGGCAGGTGTCTATATGGCGGTCAACGTTATGGATTGAAACCATATGAAATTCTTTACGTGGGTTTAAATATTTGTGGCGAGGTTCATCCTGCAGAGCAGATGCGTAATGGTCAAATTATGTTTGAAATATGAAACAAGTTAGTATAACGAACCTACAACACTCCATAATCCTACGCTGTTGTTGTAGAGCAAAGCCGTAAAGTATCATCACTCATAGTCAGTTTCGGTGTTACTGGAGGGGGGTGCGACATGCATGTTGGTAAAATCGTTGCAATTAGAATGCAGATTTTGTGGCGTTTTTTACGGCATGGGCCACGGAGATAACACGGCCATATGCTATCATAACTCATCAAAAAGTTCGATTTTTCCAATTGCCAACGGAAATAACGATGATTGAGGCTGCATAACCGTGATCGTGCCTTACCTTGCACATACTGTGGAGAGGTTTTCTGCGCAAGTTGAGGATCAGTTGAGAACAAATATGGTAACCACTCAGACGCGCTAAGGTAACGTGCATTGTCCTGCACTCAGAAATCATAGACCCTGCCGCAGATTCACAATGCGTGCAGGCCTGTCACAGAAGGTTTACAGCGCCCACGAGCCCATGCACACTTGGCGGGGAGAACGAAAATATAATTGAACGTATTCATGGATGCGATTCTGCATAACTATGGATTTAAAACTCGGTTTTCAGAACAGCGCACCGTTCTGCATGATTTTTGAAGAATGTGTCGATGGAGAGAGTAGAACATTTCCCACACATCCAACTAAACGCAGAAGCAGTCGCACGACCCTTGAGTCGCTGAGTCGCAGGTCCATGCAGCCGGAAAAAGATGCGACCTGGAAATTTTAGCGACCTGCGACTCGTGGAGAATGAAGTCGCGCGACCCTTGAGTCGCTGAGTCGCAGGTCCATGCAACTGGCAAAAGATGCGACCTGGAAATTTTCGCGACCTGCGACTTTTGTAGAATGAAGTCGCGCGACCCTTGAGTCGCTGAGTCGCAGGTCCATGCAACTGGCAAAAGATGCGACCTGGAAATTTTCGCAACCTGCGACTTGTGGAGAATGAAGTCGCGCGACCCTTGAGTCGCTGAGTCGCAGGCCTATGCAGCCAGCAATAGGTGCGACCTGGTAATTTTAGCGACCTGCGACTTGTGCAGGATGAAGTCGTGCGACCCTCGAGGCGCACGGTCGCAGACCCATGCAGCCAAATAAAATTGCGACTTGGTGGTAATGGTGACCATGCAACTTATGAATCACCTGCGTTGCGTGAGTTTTTTCAATGCTGTTGTGGAGAAATGGCACGGTGAGCGGCATCCTTTTAGATCCCAGACATGAAACTATGAAGAGGTGGTAAGTGTTTTGAAAAGGGAGTGAAGCGATATTGTGAGAACTCCAGCAATATGTCAAAATATGTGCGCACACAATATATTAGCCTCATCAAAATATAATTACGCACCACGTTTTAGCTATGCATGGAGTATACAAGGAAGTGAAGAAAAACTTGCAAGCATTGAGAGTCAAAGGGAAAATTCATTTGTGTCAATACTCTTCCGCATTGTACATTTAAAGCGCATATACTCCTACAGGCCTATTAATGAGAACACCTCAACCCCTTATGCCTTGATAGTGACTGGTACCCTTTTCTTCCCGCAAAGTGTTATTGTAATTGCAAATAGGTTGATTTGAGATACATCAGGGGTATAGGCTCGTGTTTCAGGGATGCTGTTGGTTTACACACATGGCAAAGAGGTTGTCCGTCTATACATGCAAAAGCCTCCTTTCTATGCCATGACATTGCTTGAGCCAGCACTACATAAACACCATGGGGCACCCAATGCGAAGGCCCATCCAAAGTCTCATTTTAAACTCATCACATTCTACACGGGTGGCACAAACACAAGATAGTTGATCTTATCAATTGTTTCTGCTTCAAACATGTAGAGCTCAGTGAAGACAACGCTGCAGCATAACACCTGACCACACAGGGGTCTACGTTATTATTTTCATTTTTGCAGTTGATTAAATAGGCCCTTAACATTATGATTCGTAAATGAAAACATGTAACCTAAGTCATGTGAATGCAGGTGGAGGTCGCTGTCCTGCGCAATGAACAATGGTTCTCCTAGCAAGCAAGAAGATCGATTTTCAAAGGCAGGGAATGTGAGATGAGGAATACTGCTACAAGATTCACTGATAGATGGAGGTCACAGATCTACTTAGGTCGCAAGTCGCAAGTTCAAGTAGGTCGCAGGGTCGCACATCTGCCGAGGTCGCAGGTCGCCAAGTCGCTAAGTCGCACCCCTTGGGAAAGGCCCGACGGCGCGACCCAACGACCCGGCGACTAGGTCGCAGGTCGCAACCATTTCTCCAGGTCGCAAGTCGCAGAATGGACTGAGTCGCAAGGCAGCTCAACAGTCGGAAAGACGAAAAGTCAGGGAGCCCAAAGGGCAGGCTTTGCTCTATAAATACTCCTTCGAGAGCTTGTAAAAAGGCTTTTTCTTTTTGGAAACTTGAGATCTACATGGCATTGTACTAAAGGATTTTACCCTTGCACATATGAATATGGATTCTTGTTAAAACACCCTATGGTTATGATGTGTTTTGCTGTACGGACACTGTGTGTATTCTTTGTACAGTTTCAGAACATCCTATGATTAATGAAACTGCACTCTTATGTCATCATTCATGCCTCACGGCTATCTGTGTTGTATTAATGATGTTCCATTTATCATCTGCTCTATTAATGAATGTTAATGAACTATTTTGTTAGCATTTCGTTTTATCTTTCAGAAAGTAAAGGGATATCTCGCCATAAAGAACTGTTTCTGTTGTGGTCAGACTACCTTATAAGCATTACCCCCAAAGATGTGTTGCTAATGACATCTCCTGAGGTGTACATGTTTTATTTATAATCTTGCTACGCATAGTGTTTGATTCAGGTTTAATACATCAATCCTGTATTCTGTATCATGTGAATAAGTGTATGACCGCTGGTTCAATCAGGTTCTTTCGAGACCTAAGGGAAGGCGTCTTAAGCGGTAGCCGGACCCACTGCACTCTTATGTCATCATTTATGCGTCATCTGTGTTGTATCAATGATGTTCATTTTATCATCTGTTCTAATAATGAATGTTAATGAACTATTTTGTTAGCATTTCGTTTCATCTTTCAGAAGTAAAAGAGAGGTATCTTATCATAAAGAACTATTTCTTTTGTGATCAGACTACCGTACAAGTATTACCCCACAAAAGATGTGTTGCTAATGACATCTCTTGAGGTGTACGTGCTTTATCTATAATCTTGCTACGCATAGTGTTCAATTCATGATTACACATTAACTCGTATTCGTATCATGTGATATGTATGTCCGCCGTTCAATCAGTTCTTTTGAGACCTAAGGGAAGTCATCTTAAGTGGTAGCCGGACACCCACCCCCGGGACGGGATCCCTACTCCAACCGCTTTAAGGTCTAATTGGGGACTTTCATCGCTGGGGAGATCCCCATCGTTGGCCGACAACTTTTCCCCGTGAACAATACCAGGGGAAGGCCGCCTGGACAAGCTGAGCCCTTAGAGCCTGCAGTTAATCTCATATCTGTAATGGCTCGTTCCCAAATCATTCTCCCGAGATGTTTGTCGGAGTTTTATAAGCCTAGATACTACATCTCCGATGAATTTATTTATCACTTGTCCCAGTTAAAATTTGATGGTGAAAATGGGGTCTCCATAACCCAACACTGTTCAGATTTTTGTGACTTTGGTGAGTACTATGAAATTGACGATGAGGGTTTGTTTTGTTTGCTTTTCTTCCTCACCCTCGGAGGGCGTGCTAAACAATGGTGCCGCACATTGCCGAAAGCTTCCATCCGTTCATTTGAACAACTCGCCCATAAATTACAACAAGCTTTTCACAGGTATAATCTTCATGACATTGTAATAACGTTACATCTCATCAGAATGGAACCTCAGGAATATTTAGGTGAGTTCTTTATTAGATTCATTCATTATTGTTTTGATTTCCCTGAGAGGGACGTTGATTGGAAATATTTAGGTGAGCAGTTCAAGTATGTTATTTCCCTTGAGCAATTTCAGTTAGATCCTAGTGTTCCCTATGATGACCTGCAAGTTACCGGCTGTTTGGATTTTTTCACTAAGGCTTCCTTGTCCATCTCCCCGAGTCCAGGCCACATTCAGGCCTCCAAGGAGAGTGTTGCTGATATTCTCGCCCCTCTTCCTGAGTTTTATGGGAGTGGGGTTGTGACCTTGGAAGTCCTGAGTAAGGATAGAGACTGGCAGGAAGATAAAGCTGATTGCACCACCTTTGAGCCTTTAACGTACCATGTCGAATCTAAACATCCCAGTGGATCATTATCTTTTTTGACGCATGAAACCTACCCGGAGCCCACTCGATGTCTCCCTGGACTTAGTCATGAATCTGGTTCACATTCAGATTATGAATCTGGTTCACATTCGGATGATGAATCTTGTTCAGATTCGGGTGACGAATCTGGTTCACATTCGGATTACGAATCTGGTTCAGATTCGGATAATGAATCAAGTTCACATTCAGACTATGAATCTGGTTTACATACGTATTATGAATCGACTCCTACCCCGCATAAATTTTATTCCCTTACAAGGCCTGTCAAATCATTGTGTCCTTTGAACGACACTAATGTGCGTGTTGAAAAGCCTCGTGTGGTTAACGCCCCTGCGATTCAATCTTTTCGTTCATTATTTCCTAGTTTGTTTCTCGATCCCGCCACACCAGTAATTTCTTCGAGACATTCAAAATTTCCTTATACTGGTATTGGCGACAATCATAAGCACGCAGATGGTGTTTCGCAATCACAGTCCAAAATCGATGAATCTGTTACATCTGACTTTTCTCACTTGGGATCCTTAGACAGCCATAGGAGCGATTCCCCGTCTGAACAACTTCAAGATGTCCCCGTTATCGATCCATCCCATTTGGTAAACCCCAGGGAGCCCAACTTGCTAGGTACCGAATTCGATCAAACCAATGATTACAGTGATCCTTGCTTATCTAAAAACATGTTCAATCGTACCACAGAGGACTATCACTCGGATCTCTTGGCCGACCCTATGAAGACACCTGAATTCGATGATTCGCTTTCGGAAGATTCAAGTACCCACCAGAAAATCGAAACGCATCAGCTTCCGCCAAACGTTTCTGAAATGACAATTCCCCAGGAGCATGCTCCTTCCAGCATAAACGCGTCGAATTCACCCCATCCTGGCAAATCTGGAGAATCTGACATTCTGATTTATCAATCTGTCAGTGCGCAAACTTTTGACCAAATTGATACAAAGCCCACTGACATCTTTCAAATCACTACAATTGATGATCACGCCCATTTGCCTGTTAATCTCGCCGAGCAGTCAAAGTTGGAAAGCCCCTTGCTCGAAGGTCCAGAGTTTTTTCAAAGCAGTGAGGAATTTCAGGCTCCTTTAAACGTGGATTCAGATCCCCATACCCTTAACCAAACCCAGGAGCAACCCCGGACTAGGGTTTTCGAAACTAGAATTTCTATGCTTGGATGTGCATGCATCTATAATTCGCCTACCACTTGCGTGTTGTTTCCATTCCATAAAACTGATGGTCCCCAGCACCATGATGGGATTGTCGACCAACTCAACCAACCCCATTCGGTGAATGTGCTTGCAAATAGGGATTGGCTTACCCATCACCCCTTAAATCCAGGATCGTCCATGAATGATTTTGTGTCATTTATCAATAATGTTGAGTTTCAAGAACACATTGTTGGTCATCAAGATGAGAGTGGGGTTCAGCTTGCACAATCTGTTCTATCATTTTCTTTGGTAGGTATCTATGATCGTCTTGCCGTTGCACCTGCTCCTCAAGTAAGTTTTGTTGCTACTGCACTTTTTTGGATACTGGCTCTGATCTTGATCATTGTTGTCGTTGCAGGATGCAAATTAATGTGGTGGCTGCATTGGAAAACTGATTTTACATAACCTGACCGCATCATTGGTTAAACTAGGGTTTAGGTGTAGGCTAGCTAGGACCTGCAATAAAATTTGTTAGTTCAAAGTTTTAATTAGGTTCACTTGCTAAATTTTTCTTCATGATTTAAAAGTATGTTTCATTTTTTTGTTTACGATTAATATCTTAGGCAACATCATGTTAAGAGTATTTTCTTTCATTTCCTTTTCAGTTACTTGTTGCTGCATAAATAATCATTGCTTGTATTGCGCCTCTTTTCCACCTACAACTGGTTGATCGTTCTCGCACATGGCGTTGCATTGCACCTCGAGCCTCGCTTATTACATTGCATCGTACTCTCTCTCCCTCACATCATTTTTTGCCATATCGCCTACCACTTCTCATTGCAACCCTATCATCTTGCAGTCTTGTTTTGCCCCGATTGCTGAAACAGTAACCCCATTGTTTTGTGTGAGGTTGTGGTGGCTATCTCAAGAGGCAGCTTTCTCTTAGGACCAGTCATCGAAGTCGCATTATCAACGAGATGCCTATGAGTCTAAACTTATTATCTGGGGAGATACGAGCCGGTTGTCTGTGGGAGACCTGATGAGTTGAAATGGCCCATACCCGTGAGCCTGAGCTTTGTGCCCAGCATAGTCTTGGACGTTTTAATGTGCTGTTCTGCGCGCTGCGCCTATTGTGGTGAATGGGATGTGAAGGTTTGGCAGGAGGGCAAACCCAAATCAGGATATCTTTCAGTTTCTGTAACACAAGAAACAACCTCTCTTGCTCGTAAAATAAGTCGGGATCCCTCATCCGCCCATGAAAAATAAGTGCCACGAGCACATGGAAATAAGTGCTGTAAGCACATGGAACAAATAAGGGTAAAGGATCGAGAAAGGCTTCCTGCGCAGATAGGTAATGCGACGACTCCGCCGGGGTACTGACCAGGCTTGCTGGCAGCGGAGCAACGTTTGTGATTTCTTGAAGTGACTCCGCCGGGGTACTGTCCAGGCCTGCTGGCAGCGGAGCAACACCAGAAACTTACTTTAAAAATCCTGAAAATAATAAGCCCACTGCCTTGCTCGTCACATCATCAACAAGCTACCGGCGTCTGTGAGCTTTCTCTTTGATGTTTTTCTGATTAGCGGGACTTAGTGAGGAACAAGGATTAGACATACTCATAAAGGGCCAAAGTAATACAAAGGGTACCCACGGAGCTGGTTCAATATTCCCTTGCATCATTATCCGGACTCAGACTATTGTGGTGATGTTGACAGAGATGCTGGATTCTACCAGTGGTTCGCCATTTGTTGTAGCCGCTACAACACCACCCAAAATTTTGGGTATATTTAAAATTTTGGGTCCCCCTATGCTCGCTTAGTTGTCAAGGTCTTTCACCGACCCCACGAATCAACTCCATCCTAGCGACCTATCCCCAACCCCTCGTGAGTTGTCGCGTCACCATGACTTGATGTTTTCGCTGCAATCACGCCATGTGTGGGAGGGATCATCTGACATGCGACCGAACACTCGTATCACAGTCGCGTCATGTGTAATGAGCTTGCCATACATCCTTTTAAATGGGAAAACTTTTGTTTGTTAACAATTAAAGGCCCTGTCGTTGTAGGTCATTAATCATGTGGTTTGAATACCTCTGTTACATTTGCTAGTCTCATATGTTTTATCTGTGGGCACCATTATCAAAGAATAATTATGATTGTCGTAATGTTCTACACAGGTCGACCCCACGGGTAACAGACTCCTCAGTCGTGACACGACATCGAGGGAAATGGAATTGAGCTCAACGACGAGGCCAAAGTTGCGGAACTGGGGAGGAGGAGGAGCAAGTGACCAGTACTGTTAAAAGGAGAATAATGTGATATGTGTCGATCAGAAAAAGATCCTTGTGTGTCACCAACACAGAAGGTGTTCTTCATTAGTGCACACCGGAATTATGGAGATCCTGCACAATGCCAGCTCCGTGTCGATGTCTGTATACAAAGGAACATTTGTCGCCATTTCGACAAGTCGGAAGGACACTATGGCCCGGTGAACAAAGCAAACTCAGGAGATCTCCCTGAGGAGTGACATTCTCATTCAAGGCGTTCTCGTGCCAAGTGGCAGTGCGAAAGCATATGTGTTGGTGTGGCAAGCCAACGACAGAGTTTTCAAACATGTGAGCGCACCCTTTGGAAGCAACATTTATGGATCTTAAGCTACATAGTGTGGAATTAATTACGCTGCAAGGAGTACAACGTGGAACAATAAAATGGCCTTACAGTCCTAGTCGCCTTTATGCTTCCATATCCATAAAGTTTGTGTATGTGGGACCATATGAGATGGACAATGTTAGGTTGAACCTAAAGGGTCATGTTTAAATGCATACGCCTTTTGTAGCGAGGCGCATTGATGCATATGCAAAGAGGGCCTCCAAAACCACCAGATAGAATGGGTTCATATCAAAAGAGGCATTATGTGGTTTGAAACATCTTTCAAAACAAGCAACCTTCATACTATGAGGTAAAGCAAATTAAAGCTACGCTCGAAGCACATCGGTTTAAAACCATAAGTTATCTTGGAGTAAAACCATGTGAAAACATTGCAAGGAGCGCGCATCCCATGGACCAAAGTAATGTTGCACATTTAAACCAAGGCGCAAAGTAATATAGTGTTTTTAATAGAGTGTCCAAAACATATATAATTGGTGGGTCGAAACCATATGGAAAACACATTGCACTTGCGCCTAAATATCTCTATGGCGAACATAGTAAATCGAACTTATATTTAAAGCATGGGGGCAGAGTTGATTCTTTAGAGAAGATATAAAACATTTGGTTTTAAAGGTGTTTTTAAACACGGAAGTCAAACGTTCCAATGGTATTAACCACCATGGAACATTTGGAGCGTGCACATATACTTGGTGTTGAGGTTAAAGCATGGAACGGGATGAATCGACCTTTGGGGCGTATATAGTCTACAAACAAGGAAAAGGTCAAAGGCTAGTTTTCGCTATTTATGAATATGTGGGAACAGACGTATATATATATCCAATGGTCCAAAGTCGTTTCATTGGAGCCAGCCAACATGCAATATTTACATGCATACGTGGCGGTCAAACTATGCGACTTAAACATCGAGCGGAACTACGTCCACACGTAAAATAGACGCAAACGTTTTCAATGATGGAGTTTTGAAATGTGGTAAAACAGCTGGAGTAGATGTACACATAGCGACCAAACTTCGTAAAGCCGAATCATGCAACAGACCTGCGACCGCATAATTTAACAATCACCGAGCGATTATAATCGGAAGAAACGCAGAACTGTGGAGATATCACAAAGGGACGATGGTGCAGTTTAATCTACGATAGAGCGCGTAAGGCAGGTGTCTATACGGCGGTCAACGTTATGGATTGAAACCATATGAAATGCTTTACGTGGGTTTAAATATTTGTTGCGAGGTTCATCCTGCAGAGCAGATGCGTAATGGTCAAATTATGTTTGAAATATGAAACAAGTTAGTATAACGAACCTACAACACTCCATAATCCTACGCTACTGTTGTAGAGCAAAGCCGTAAAGTATCATCACTCATAGTCAGTTTCGGTGTTGCTGGAGGGGGGTGTGACATGCATGTTGGTAAAATCGTTGCAATTAGAATGCAGATTTTGTGGCATTTTTTACGGCATGGGCCACGGAGATAACACGGCCATATGCTATCATAACTCATCAAAACGTTCGATTTTTCCAATTTCCAGCGGAAATAACGATGATTGAGGCTGCATAACCGTGATCATGCCTTACCTTGCACATACCGTGGAGAGGTTTTCTGCGCAAGTTGAGGATCAGTTGAGAACGAATATGGTAACCAGTTAGACGCGCTAAGGTAACGTGCATTGTCCTGCACTCAGAAATCATAGACCCTACCGCAGATTCACAATGTGTGCAGGCCTGTCCCAGAAGGTTTACAGCGCCCACGAGCCCATGCACACTTGGCGGGGAGAACGAAAATATAATTGAACGTATTCATGGATGCGATTCTGCATAACTATGGATTTAAAACTCGGTTTTCAGAACAGGGCACCGTTCTGCATGATTTTTGAAGAATGTGTCGATGGAGAGAGTAGAACATTTCCCACACATCCAACTAAACGCAGAAGCAGTCGCACGACCCTTGAGTCGCTGAGTCGCAGGTCCATGCAGCCGGCAAAAGATGCGACCTGGCAATTTTAGCGACCTGCGACTCGTGGAGAATGAAGTCGCGCGACCCTTGAGTCGCTGAGTCGCAGGTCCATGCAATTGGCAAAAGATGCGACCTGGCAATTTTTGCGACCTGCGACTTGTGGAGAATGAAGTCGCGCGACCCTTGAGTCGCTGAGTCGCAGGCCCATGTAGCCAGCAAAAGGTGCGACCTGGTAATTTTAGCGACCTGCGACTTGTGCAGGATGAAGTCGTGCGACCCTCGAGGCGCACGGTCGCAGACCCATGCAGCCAAATAAAATTGCGACTTGGTGGTAATGGTGACCATGCAACTTATGAATCACCTGCGTTGCGTGAGTTTTTTCAATGCTGTTGTGGAGAAATGGCACGGTGAGCGGCATCCTTTTAGATCCCAGACATGAAACTATGAAGAGGTGGTAAGTGTTTTGAAAAGGGAGTGAAGCGATATTGTGAGAACTCCAGCAATATGTCAAAAGATGTGCGCACACAATATATTAGCCTCATCAAAATATAATTACGCACCACGTTTTAGCTATGCATGGAGTATACAAGGAAGTGAAGAAAAACTTGCAAGCATTGACAGTCAAAGGGAAAATGCATTTGTGTCAATACTCTTCCGCATTGTACATTTAAAGCGCATATACTCCTACAGGCCTATTAATGAGAACACCTCAACCCCTTATGCCTTGATAGTGACTGGTACCCTTTTCTTCCCGCAAAGTGTTATTGTAATTGCAAATAGGTTGATTTGAGATACATCAGGGGTATAGGCTCGTGTTTCAGGGATGCTGTTGGTTTACACACATGGCAAAGAGGTTGTCCGTCTATACATGCAAAAGCCTCCTTTCTATGCCATGACATTGCTTGAGCCAGCACTACATAAACACCATGGGGCACCCAATGCGAAGGCCCATCCAAAGTCTCATGTTAAACTCATCACATTCTACACGGGTGGCACAAACACAAGATAGTTGATCTTATCAATTGTTTCTGCTGCAAACATGTAGAGCTCAGTGAAGACAATGCTGCAGCATAACACCTGACCACACAGGGGTCTACGTTATTATTTTCATTTTTGCAGTTCATTAAATAGGCCCTTAACATTATGATTCGTAAATGAAAACATGTAACCTAAGTCATGTGAATGCAGGTGGAGGTCGCTGTCCTGCGCAATGAACAATGGTTCTCCTAGCAAGCAAGAAGATCGATTTTCAAAGGCAGGGAAAGTGAGATGAGGAATACTGCTACAAGATTCACTGATAGATGGAGGTCACAAATCTACTTAGGTCGCAAGTCGCAAGTTCAAGTAGGTCGCAGGGTCGCACATATGCCAAGGTCGCAGGTCGCCAAGTCGCTAAGTCGCACCCCTTGGGAAAGGCTCGACGGCGCGACCCAGCGACCCGGCAACTAGGTCGCAGGTCGCAACCATTTCTCCAGGTCGCAAGTCGCAGAATGGACTGAGTCGCAAGGCAGCTCAACAGTCGGAAAGAAGAAAAGTCAGGGAGCCCAAAGGGCAGGCTTTGCTCTATAAATACTCCTTCGAGAGCTTGTAAAAAGGCTTTTTCTTTTTGGAAACTTGAGAACTACATGGCATTGTACTGAAGGATTTTACCCTTTCACATATGAATATGGATTCTTGTTAAAACACCCTATGGTTATGATGTGTTTTGCTGTACGGACACTGTGTGTATTCTTTGTACAGTTTCAGAACATCCTATGATTAATGAAACTGCACTCTTATGTCATCATTCATGCCTCACGGCTATCTGTGTTGTATTAATTATGTTCCATTTATCATCTGCTCTATTAATGAATGTTAATGAACTATTTTGTTAGCATTTGCTTATCTTTCAGAAAGTAAAGGGACATTTCGCTACAAAGAACCTAAGCTTCGTTGTGGCCGATCATTTTTATGAAGTGATTACCCCCAAAGATGTGTTTCTAATGACATCTCCTGAGGTGTACATGCTTTATTTATAATCTTGCTACGCATAGTGTTTGATTCGGGTTTAATACATCAATCCTGTATTCTGTATCATGTGAATAAGTGTATGTCCGCTGGTTCAATCAGGTTCTTTTGAGACCTAAGGGAAGGCGTCTTAAGCGGTAGCCGGACCCACACCCCGGACGGGATCCCTACTCCAAACGGTTCAAGGTATAATTGGGACTTTCTACCGGGGAGATCCCCTACTGTTGGCCGGACAAATTTTCCCGTCAACAGAATTGGCGCTAGAAGGAGGGCCTGAACCTCCGACCAGATGTTTAATGAAAAGGGGAGGGCCAGATGACAAGCTGAGCCCTTAGGGCCTGCAGTTAATCTCATATCTGTAATGGCTCGTTCCAAAATCATTCTCCCGAGATGTTTGTCGGAGTTTTATAAGCCTAGATACTACATCTCTGATGAATTTATTTATCACTTGTCCCAGTTAAAATTTGATGGTGAAAATGGGGTGTCCATAACCCAACACTCTTCAGATTTTTGTGACTTTGGTGAGTACTATGAAATTGACGATGAGGGTTTGTTTTCTTTTCTTTTCTTCCTCACCCTCGGAGGGCGTGCTAAACAATGGTGCCGTACATTGCCGAAAGCTTCCATCCGTTCATTTGAACAACTCGCCCATAAATTACAACAAGCTTTTCACAGGTATAATCTTCATGACATTGTAATAAAGTTACATCTCATCAGAATGGAACCTCAGGAATCTTTAGGTGAGTTCTTTATCAGATTCATTCATTATTGTTTTGAGTTCCCTGAGAGGGATGTTGATTGGAAATATTTAGGTGAGCAGTTCAAGCATGTTATTTCCCTTGAGCAATTTCAGTTAGATCCTAGTGTTCCCTATGATGACCTGCAAGTTACCGGCTGTTTGGATTTTTTCACTAAGGCTTCCTTGTCCATCTCCCCGAGTCCAGGCCACATTCAGGCCTCCAAGGAGAGTGTTGATGATATTCTCGCCACTCTTCCTGAGTTGTATGGGAGTGGGGTTGTGACCTTGGAAGTCCTGAGTAAGGATAGAGACTGGCAAGAGGATAAAGCTGATTGCACCACCTTTGAGCCTTTAATATACCATGTCGAATCTAAACACCCCAGTGGGTCATTATCTCTTTTGACACATGAAACCTACCCGGAGCCCACTCGATGTCTCCCTGGACTTAGTCATGAATCTGGTTCGCATTCAGATTATGAATCTGGTTCACATTTGGATGATGAATCTTGTTCAGATTCGGGTGACGAATCTGGTTCACATTCGGATTACGAATCCGGTTCAGATTCGGATAATGAATCAAGTTCACATTCAGACTATGAATCTGGTTTACATACGTATTATGAATCGACTCTTACCCCGCATAAAGTTTATTCCCTTACAAGGCCTGTCAAATCATTGTGTCCTCTGAACGACACTAATGTGCGTGTTGAAAAGCCTCGTGTGGTTAACGCCCCTGCGATTCAATCTTTTCGTTCATTATTTCCTAGTTTGTTTCTCGATGCCGCCACACCAGTAATTTCTTCGAGACATTCAAAATTTCCTTATACTGGTATTGGCGCCAATCATAAGCACGCAGATGGTGTTTCGCAATCACAGTCCAAAATCGATGAATCTGTTACATCTGACTTTTCTCACTTGAGATCTTTAGACATCCATAGGAGCGATTCCCCGTCTGAACAACTTCAAGATGTCCCCGTTATCGATCCATCCCATTTGGTAAACTCCAGGGAGCCCAACTTTCTAGGTACCGAATTCGATCTAACCAATGATTACAGTGATCCTTGCTTATCTGAAAACATGTTCAATCGTACCACAGAGGACTGTCACTCGGATCTCTTGGCCAACCCTATGAAGACACCTGAATTCGATGATTCGTTTTCGGAAGGTTCAAGTACCCACCAGAAAATCGAAACGCATCAGCTTCCGCCAAACGTTTCTGAAATGACAATTCCCCAGGAGCATGCTCCTTCCAGCATAAACGCGTCGAATTCACCCCATCCTGGCAAATCTGGAGAATCTGACATTCTGATTTATCAATCTGTCAGTGCGCAAACATTTTACCAAATTAATACAAAGCCCACTGACATCTTTCCAATCACTACGATTGATGATCACGCCCATTCGCCTGTTAATCTCACCGAGCAGTCAAAGTTGGAAAGCCCCTTGCTCGAAGGTCCAGAGTTTGTTCAAAGCAGTGAGGATTTTCAGGCTCCTTTAAATGTGGATTCAGATCCCCATACCCTTAACCAAACCCAGGAGCAACCCCGGACTAGGGTTTCCGAAACTAGAATTTCTACGCTTGGATGTGCATGCATCTATAATTCTCCTGGCACTTGCGTATCGTTTCCATTCCACAAAACTGATGATCCCCAACACCATGATGAGATTGTTGATCAACTCAACCGACCCCATTTGGTGAATGTACTTACAAATAGGAATTGGCTTACCCATCACCCCTCAAATCCAAGATCATGCATGAATGATTTTATGTCATCTATCAATAATGTTGAATATCAAGAACAGATTGAGGTATATCAAGATGAGAGCGGGAATCAGCCTGCACAATCTGTTCTGGCATGTTCTTTGGTAGGTATCTATGATCGTCTTGCCGTTGCACCAGCTCCTCAGGTAAGTTTTGTTGCTACTGCACTTTTTTGGATACTATCTCTGATCCTAACCATGCTTGTCCTTGCAGGTCGGGAACTAATGCGGTGGCTGCACTGGAAAACTGATTTTACCTAACCCGATCGCATCATTGGTTAACTAGGGTTTAGGTGTAGGCTAGCTAGGACTTGCAATAAAATTTTTAGTTCAAAGTTAATTAGGTTTAATCACCAAAATTTTTACTTCATAGGTTAAAAGTTTGTTTTTTGTTGTGTTTACGATTAATAATCTTAGGCACCATCATGTTACAAGTATCTTCATTCATTTCCTCTTCAGTTGCTTGTTGCTAAATAAATAATCATTGCTTGTATTACGCCTCTTTGCCACCTACAACTGGTTGATCGTTCTCACACGTGGCGTTGCATTGCATCTTAAGCATCGCCTATTTCATTGCGTCGTACTCTTTCTTCCTCACATCATTTCTGTCATGTCGCCTACCGCTACACAAGCCCTCATTGCAACCCTATCACCTTGCAGTCTTGTTTTGCCCTGATTGCTGAAGCAGTAACCCCATTGTTTTGTGTGAGGTTGCGGTGGCTATCTCAAGAGGCAGCTTTCTCTTAGGACCAGTCATCGAAGTCGCATTATTAACAAGATGCCTATGAGTCTAAACCTATTATCTGGGGAGATACGAGCTGGTTGCCTGCGGAGACCTGATGAGTTGAAATGGCCCATACCCGTAAGCCTAAGCCTGGTGCCCAGCATAGTCTTGGATGTTTTAATGTGCTGTTCTGCCTGCTGCGCCTATTGTGGTGAATGGGATGTGAAGGTTTGGCATGAGGGCAAACCCAAATCAGGATATCTTTCAGTTTCTGTAACACAAGAAACAACCTCTCTTGCTCGTAAAATAAGTCGGGATCCCTCATCCGCCCAGGAAAATAAGTGCCATGAGCACATGGAAATAAGTGCCACGTGCACATGGAAATAAGTGCTGTAAGCACATGAAACAAATAAGGGTAAAGGATCGAGAAAGGCTTCCTGCGCAGAGAGGTAATGCGACGACTCCGCCGGGGTACTGACCAGGCTCGCTGGCAGTGGAGCAACGTTTGTGATTTCTTGAAGTGACTCCGCCGGGGTACTGTCCAGGCCTGCTGGCAGCGGAGCAACACCAGAAACTTACTTTAAAAAATCCTGAAAATAATAAGCCCGCTGCCTTTCTCGTCACATCATCAACAAGCTACCGGCGTCTGTGAGTTTTCTCTTTGATATGTTTCTGATTAGCGGGACTTAGCGAGGCACAAGGATTAGGCATACTCGTAAAGGGCCAAAGTAATACAAAGGGTACCCATGCAGCTGGTTCAATATTCCCTTGCATCATTATCCGGACTCAGACTGTTGTGGTGATGTTGACAGAGATGCTGGATTCTACCAGTGGTTCGCCATTTGTTGTAGCCGCTACAACACCACCCAAAATTTTGGGTATATTTAAAATTTTGGGTCCCCCTGCGCTCACCTAGGCGTTAAAGTAATTCACACCTAACTACTTGATCAACGACATCCCACCGACCTATCTCTAATCCCTCACGAGTTGTCTCATCACCATGACTTGATGTTGTCGTTGCAATCACGCCATATGTGGGAGGGACCATCCGGCATGCGACCGAACACTCGTATCACAGTCGCGTCATGTGTAATGAGATTGCCACGCATACTTTTAAATGGGAAACTTTTGAAGGCCATGTCGTCGTAGGTCAATAAGCATGTGGTTTGAATACCTCTGTTACATTTTCTAGTCTCATATGTTTATCTGTGGGCACCATTATCAAAGAATAATTATGATGTCGTAATGTTACATACAGGTCGATACCACTGGTGACATACTCATAAATGTCGTCACCACACCGATGAGAAGGATATGAGCAGTATGAGTTGAAACATGAGAAGCGGAGGACATCTATCGCATGTACACAGGAAATAAGACTACGCTGGTCAAAAGAACTTGCAGTCACAATAGGACTTGGGAACACATTGCAGGCAAATAAGTTTATTAGCTTACTTGAAAGGGTTACCGTACTGGCTCCATTTGGTCCCACTTCAGAAGAAAATTTATATACATGTATTGCATCGAGAGTTGCCCAGCTTCAAACAGGTGGTTCAGGCACTCAGCATTAGTCTTTTACAAATATTGTGGTACAACTACGAAAGACATGTAACCATTATTATCTTTCAAGGGTGTGGAGCCAGAGTCATCTGAAGAAGGACTGGGATCCACGGGTTGACCAGCAGACATTACAGCGTGCTCATTGTGTTGGTCAGATGCATCATGTTTTGGCAATAATAATTAGACAAAGTCAAGGAGTTGGCTATGCAAAGGGCCCACAGAAAATTGTAGCTGGTCACAATGTGAGTGGCCATGAAGATGTTGATCCAAAAGCACATATATCAGACAATACAACAGGTGGCGATTTGAGGTCCGTAATAATAATGGCCTGCACGAATTTGACCCATCATGACAACATAGAAAGAAGCTCTTGGTAATAATTCTTTAGCAGCTCAAAGATACATCTGATAATGGCAAGGTACATTTTGTCAAATCCTATAAAAGGCTGCTCTGTGGAACCAACAATGATTTTGAGTTGTGTTGAGAACTCTAGCAAATTGGTGCATTACAGTTTTCGCACAATATCTAAATGTACCTTTGAGAAGCAAGTTGTTGTCAGACCCCAAGCTACAAGGCAAGCGCCAATGTGTGGACCAAAGTTATGTTGCACATTTAAATCAAAGCGCAAAGTAATGTAGTGTTTAAAACATATATAGTTGGCGGACCACACATTTTACTTGCGCCTAAATATCTCTATGGCGAACATAGTAAGCAAACTTATATTTAACGCATGGGGGCGGAGTTGAGTCTTTAAAGAAGATATAAAACATTTGCTCGAAAGGTGTTTTTAAACACGAAGTCAAACGTTCCAATGGTGGGCTTTCAATCTACCATGGAACATTTGGAGCGTGCACATATAATTGCCAAAGTTGAGGTTAAAGCATGGAACGGGATGTAGGACTGACCTTTTGGGGCGTATGGTGCAATTACAAATGGGCGAAAAGGTCAAAGGCTAGTTTTCGCCTTACGGTGAATATGTGGGAACAGACGTATATATATATCCAATGGTCCAAAGTCGTTTCATTGGAGCCAACCAACATGCAATATTTACATGCATACGTGGCGGTCAAACTATGCGACTTAAACATCGAGCGGAACTACGTCCACACGTAAAATAGACGCAAACGTTTTCAATGATGGAGTTTTGAAATGTGGTAAAACAGCTGGAGTAGATGTACACATAGCGACCAAACTTCGTAAAGCCGAATCATGCAACAGACCTGCGACTGCATAATTTAACAATCACCGAGCGATTATAATCGGAAGAAACGCAGAACTGTGGAGATATCACAAAGGGACGATGGTGTAGTTTAATCTACGATAAAGCGCGTAAGGCAGGTGTCTATATGGCGGTCAACGTTATGGATTGAAACCATATGAAATGCTTTACGTGGGTTTAAATATTTGTGGCGAGGTTCATCCTGCAGAGCAGATGCGTAATGGTCAAATTATGTTTGAAATATGAAACAAGTTAGTATAACGAACCTACAACACTCCATAATCCTACGCTGCTGTTGTAGAGCAAAGCCGTAAAGTATCATCACTCATAGTCAGTTTCGGTGTTGCTGGAGGGGGGTGCGACATGCATGTTGGTAAAATCGTTGCAATTAGAATGCAGATTTTGTGGCGTTTTTTACGGCATGGGCCACGGAGATAACACGGCCATATGCTATCATAACTCATCAAAACGTTCGATTTTTCCAATTGCCAGCGGAAATAACGATGATTGAGGCTGCATAACCGTGATCGTGCCTTACCTTGCACATACTGTGGAGAGGTTTTCTGCGCAAGTTGAGGATCAGTTGAGAACGAATATGGTAACCAATGAGACACGCTAAGGTAACGTGCATTGTCCTGCACTCAGAAATCATAGACCCTGCCGCAGATTCACAATGTGTGCAGGCCTGTCCCAGAAGGTTTACAGCGCTCACGAGCCCATGCACACTTGGCGGGGAGAACGAAAATATAATTGAACGTATTCATGGATGCGATTCTGCATAACTATGGATTTAAAACTCGGTTTTCAGAACAGGGCACCGTTCTGCATGATTTTTGAAGAATGTGTCGATGGAGAGAGTAGAACATTTCCCACACATCCAACTAAACGCAGAAGCAGTCGCACGACCCTTGAGTCGCTGAGTCGCAGGTCCATGCAGCCGGCAAAAGATGCGACCTGGCAATTTTAGCGACCTGCGACTCGTGGAGAATGAAGTCGCGCGACCCTTGAGTCGCTGAGTCGCAGGTCCATGCAATTGGCAAAAGATGCGACCTGGCAATTTTTGCGACCTGCGACTTGTGGAGAATGAAGTCGCGCGACCCTTGAGTCGCTGAGTCGCAGGCCCATGTAGCCAGCAAAAGGTGCGACCTGGTAATTTTAGCGACCTGCGACTTGTGCAGGATGAAGTCGTGCGACCCTCGAGGCGCACGGTCGCAGACCCATGCAGCCAAATAAAATTGCGACTTGGTGGTAATGGTGACCATGCAACTTATGAATCACCTGCGTTGCGTGAGTTTTTTCAATGCTGTTGTGGAGAAATGGCACGGTGAGCGGCATCCTTTTAGATCCCAGACATGAAACTATGAAGAGGTGGTAAGTGTTTTGAAAAGGGAGTGAAGCGATATTGTGAGAACTCCAGCAATATGTCAAAAGATGTGCGCACACAATATATTAGCCTCATCAAAATATAATTACGCACCACGTTTTAGCTATGCATGGAGTATACAAGGAAGTGAAGAAAAACTTGCAAGCATTGACAGTCAAAGGGAAAATGCATTTGTGTCAATACTCTTCCGCATTGTACATTTAAAGCGCATATACTCCTACAGGCCTATTAATGAGAATACCTCAACCCCTTATGCCTTGACAGTGACTGGTACCCTTTGCTTCCCGCAAAGTGTTATTGTAATTGCAAATAGGTTGATTTGAGATACATCAGGGGTATAGGCTCGTGTTTCAGGGATGCTGTTGGTTTACACACATGGCAAAGAGGTTGTCCGTCTATACATGCAAAAGCCTCCTTTCTATGCCATGACATTGCTTGAGACAGCACTACATAAACACCATGGGGCACCCAATGCGAAGGCCCATCCAAAGTCTCATGTTAAACTCATCACATTCTACACGGGTGGCACAAACACAAGATAGTTGATCTTATCAATTTTTTCTGCTGCAAACATGTAGAGCTCAGTGAAGACAACGCTGCAGCATAACACCTGACCACACAGGGGTCTACGTTATTATTTTCATTTTTGTAGTTGATTAAATAGGCCCTTAACATTATGATTCGTAAATGAAAACATGTAACCTAAGTCATGTGAATGCAAGTGGAGGTCGCTGTCCTGCGCAATGAACAATGGTTCTCCTAGCAAGCAAGAAGATCGATTTTCAAAGGCAGGGAATGTGAGATGAGGAATACTGCTACAAGATTCACTGATAGACGGAGGTCACAGATCTACTTAGGTCGCAAGTCGCAAGTTCAAGTAGGTCGCAGGGTCGCACATCTGCCGAGGTCGCAGGTCGCCAGTTCGCTAAGTCGCACCCCTTGGGAAAGGCCCGACGGTGCGACCTAGCGACCCGACGACTAGGTCGCAGGTCGCAACCATTTCTCCAGGTCGCAAGTCGCAGAATGGACTGAGTCGCAAGGCAGCTCAACAGTCGGAAAGACGAAAAGTCAGGGAGCCCAAATGGCAGGCTTTGCTCTATAAATACTCCTTCGAGAGCTTGTAAAAAGGCTTTTTCTTTTTGGAAACTTGAGAACTACATGGCATTGTACTGAAGGATTTTACCCTTGCACATATGAATATGGATTCTTGTTAAAACACCCTATGGTTATGATGTGTTTTGCTGTACGGACACTGTGTGTATTCTTTGTACAGTTTCAGAACATCCTATGATTAATGAAACTGCACTCTTATGCCATCATTCATGCCTCACGACTATCTGTGTTGTATCAATGATGTTCCATTTATCATCTGCTCTATTAATGAATGTTAATGAACTATTTTATTAGCATTTCGTTTTATCTTTCAGAAAGTAAAGGGATATCTCACCATAAAGAACTATTTCTGTTGTGGTTAGACTACCTTATAAGCATTACCCCCAAAGATGTGTTGCTAATGACGTCTCCTGAGGTGTACATGCTTTATTTATGATCTTGCTACACATAGTGTTTGATTCATGTTTAATGCATCAATCCTGTATTCTGTATCATGTGAATAAGTTTGTGTCCGCAGGTTCGATCAGGTTCTTTTGAGACCGAAGGGAAGGCGTCTTAAGCGGTAGCCGGACCCACACCCCGGACGGGATCCCTACTCCAAACGGTTCAAGGTCTAATTGGGACTTTCTACCGGGGAGATCCCCTACTGTTGGCCGGACAAATTTTCCCGTCAACAATACCCAACTTAGCTGAGCTCCTTAGAAACATTACAAACATGCTAAAAAGGTAACAAAGGGTTAAGTGGACCTTGGAGGCAAAGAAATCTTTTGAGCTGGTAAAACATGCATTAACCAAAACATCAGTTCTAATAAGTCCTGATTTTTCAAAAGATTTTTAAATTTTTTTCATTTTCATCAGAACATACAATAGCTACTGTCCTATTTCAGAAAAATCCATAGGGACAAGAGCAGCCCATTGCATTCTTTAGCAAGGCATTGAGAGATGCTCCTTTGAAGTACAAATTATGGAAAAACTATCCTTTGCCTTGGTCAAAGCCTTAAAAGACTTCAGATTTTACATTCTGCACTCCCACATCATTGCCTTTGTGCGAAATTCAGTTGTGAAAGACATTCTAACACAGGACCCAGATGGTAAGAGAGGTAAGTGGATAGTGGTGATACTTGAATATGATTTAGAGATCAAGCCCACTAAACTCATTAAAGTCCAAGGTCTATCTAGATTAATGGCTGAATCCAATTTTGAAGCTCTTGATATAAATATGATAAATGCTTTATATGAACAAGAGGAATTATCAACTCCCATTGTTGAAGACCATTTTATGAATTCCTCTTGGTATGCTGATATTTTATTTGTTTTCCTTAATTTTAATACACCTCTTAGTTTATCAAAAATAAAGGAAAGGTTTTTAAAGTTAAAAGCTATAAACTATTGCATTATAGACAAATGTATTTATTGGAAAAATGAAAGTGGGTTATTGCTTAAATGTTTGCCTGAGAATGATGTAGAGAAGGTTAAGCCTAAGTTCCATGAAGGAGAATGTGGAGGCCACCTCTACTGGAAGACAATAGCCAACAAAATCCTTAGAGCTGGTTGGTATTGGCCCACCCTCTTTCTAGATGTACACAAAATGATAATTTCCTGTCATAAATGTCAACTTTTTGAAGGCAAAAGAAAATTTCGTCCCTTACCTTTGCATCCAATCACTGTTGAAGTTCCTTTTCAACAGTGGGGTTTAGACTTCATAGGAGAAATCCATCCACCCTCATCTGCCCAGCATAGATGGATACTCACTGCAACAGAATACTTCACCAAATGGATAGAAGCCATCCCTTCTAGGCAAGCCAATGACTATGTCATCACAAAATTCATTGAGACTCATATCCTCTCTAGATTTGGTTGTCCTAGGAAGATCATCACTGATAATGCTGCAGCATTTGGATCCAGGAATATGGTTGAATTCTGTCACAAATATCATATTACATTGGGTCATTCTACTGCTTATTACCCTCAAGGTAATGGGCTAGAAAAATCCTCAAACAAAATTTTGGTGAACATAATCAAGAAGTTGTTGGAGGACAACAAGAAGTCTTGGCACACAAAGCTAGTACATGCACTATGGGCTGACAGATTAACACTTAAGAAATCTATTAGAATGTCACCCTACCAGCTTGTGTATGGAATAGATGCAACTTTTCCAACCAGCCTTAGTGTACCAATCATGAAGCTAATCTAAGAAGTATAGTCTGAAGACAATGACATGATAAGAAGTATTAATCAGACTATACATCTTTAGCAAACCAGGGAGGAGGTCTACAACAAAGCATTACAAAAGCAAGAGAGCATCAAGAAGCTTTTTGACAGAAGGGAAAAACCCAGTAATTTTAATATCGTGGACAAAGTGTTAAAGTGCGACTCAAGGAGAGAAGACAAGGACAAGCATGGGAAATTTGATAACTTATGGCTTGGCCCTTATCTCATTCATTCTACTACTGGTAACAATGGTTATTTTTTGCAGGAATTGAATGGAGTTGAACTGTTTAGGGGTCCTGTCAATGGCAAGATGCTCAAACATTATTTCTCTTGATCCTATCATGTTTGGAAGCCTTTTTATATTTTTCCTCATTATAAATACTTCATCCATCATTGCATTCAAAGTTAGAAAAATAAAAAATACAAAAACAATAGAAAGAAAAAAGAGGGAAGATTGTAAAAACAAGAAAGGTACAACCCCATACCAAAAAAAGAGAAACAAAATCTGAAAGTGTGCAAGATCAAATTCCACTCCTAAGAAACACACTCCTAGTTATTCATACAGCTTAATATTGAATAATTAGTCTTAAAATTACTTATGATAGGTTAGTGAATTCGATTTTCCAAACAGCTCAATCTTGGCTTATCAGTTAGATAGATTAGGATTGAAAAATAAAGGTTCAAACAAGCTCAAAATCCGAACCTCAATTTCAAAAAGAAGAATGACTCTAATCTATTTAAAATTATAAGTCAAAGACAGAAGTAAACTGGTTCTAATAAGCCCAAAACTTGAACCAGATAACAAGGAAGAAAAGCTCAAATAATGTAAAAAACAAATTTGAAGAAAAGAGAAGGATGTGCTTAAAACTTTCAGATCTTAAGCCTTCACCATTTTGATTCAAATTTCTGCAAATAATAAATCTATGTGTAGCTTTTTTTTATGCCATAGATCAGCAACAAGTTAGACTGTTCAATCCTGACTTGTATGCTTTTAAAATTCTTGTTTCAGAATTTAGAGAATAAAAATCTGTTAGATAGTCTAATCCTAACAAATAGTAGTTAGGTAGAGAAGCTTATGAACTAAACTGTTTAATCTGAGTTCATGGAGGAATAAGAACTAGACTTAGATTATTTTTTTTCTTTCAAAAGAATAAAATGTTTGTAAAAGAGTTTTCCAATCCAAATGCACTCTCAAAGAAGAAAAAATGTTAGATCAGTAGGATTGGGTAGATAGAAAGCTTGTTGTGATAGAGTTCCATTGTTTTTCATGGCTGCTAACATTATCAGAACAGAAGAAGATCATCCAAGTGAATAAAGTTGCAGCCCAATGGATGAGGCATTGATCAACCCCCCAGAGAATGCAAGTCTAAAGTTCTTGACACCTTCAAGAAGGTGCCATCCCCATGCGGAGCCACTGTTAGCCACCTATAAAATTTGCCATATCAAATGGTGGCTAAATCATTTTTTGAAGCCTTCAAGAAACAATTTTATTGCAAAATTGTTGGTTCTTAAAGCCTTATGAAGATATCTTATCCTTTGATTAATCTTCACTGTTGTTTCCCTCTTAAACTCTAAAAATATGTTGTTTTACCAAAGGAAAACACTGTTGCAAAGACCCATTTTCCCCTCCATTTTTACCCCTTCTTTTACTCATACTTAACCTCCATTTCATCCCCTTTCCCTCATACAAATTCCTCCATTTTCATCATTTTAACCTTCAAAATCACTTCAAGACCCTTTTAAAATAATTTGGTCTCCTTCCATTGGTTTTAAAAAAGCCTTCTTTCCTCTACCGAAAGCCTCGTTTTTCCTTAAAAACTCTGTTTTAAAAGCCAAAAGACAATTTTTTTTGTTATATAAAGTCTTAGCCCCTGAGTGCTTAACTTTCTTAAACCTTCGCTTCATAGGACCTTAAGCCCTACAACCGGGTGCTTAAAGGATCCTAAACCCTTCTTCTAAACCTTCAAAAACCTTTGTTTTCCTTTGTATTTTGTAAAAACCCGACTCTTTCATTAAGTCCGACGGTTCATTGTTTGGGAAAATCTCGACCGTTAATTTAAACCGATCAACGATCGATGAAATCTCACATCGAGGTTTTTCATTTGGTGCATTTGAAAGGCCCCTTCCTTTTTTCCGATTCCCATAAGCCCCTTTTTGTTAAAACCCCCCCAAACCACTTCCCCACCATAAAACCTCCACCCAGGACCAAGTGATTAAGTCCCGAGCACTAATCGCAATCGAAGGTTTTGCGATGGGCATATTTCCTTGTTTTAAGAAAAAGCCTCGATGCGATGGAGTTTTATTCTATGGATCCCCACCGCATTTTCCACCATTGATCCGTTAAACCAATCAATGGCCCAATGCTAATAGCATCGGAGTTTTTTCATTGGGCATATTTTAATAATTATTGCCCCCTCTGATTAGTCACCTCCCGATAGCTTCCTAGTCATTGATCTTCCCCACCAGACCCAAATCTAATGGCCCACATTTCTCTTTACCAAATCCCATCCCTCCGCCTTTCACCTTCACAGATTCATTCCCCACCATTGATCTGGTTCTAAGATCAACGGTCATTTTTCAATCGCATCGGTGCTTTTTACCCCTTTCCCCCACCGATCGTGATCTTTCGATTGCATCTGGGCCATCCATTCACTGAGATCCGATGGTCCAAATAAATCCTCCCTTCCCTTTGTTATTTCTCAAATCCCGCTGTGTAAAGTTTTCGACGAATTCTCGTCGTTGATCTCTGCAGATCAACACCCGCATTGACCCATTCTCCACCTGACCCCTCACCTCATATTTTATTCCATTGACCCCAAGATTGGATCTATGCCATCCATATTGAAGATCCAATGGTCTAGAATAACCCTGATAGGCCCAACTCTTTTGGGTCCTACCCTTCCCAGATCAAATCTCTGCCATCCATCCCTAATCTGATGGTCAATATTGAAACTGCTTTGACCCTGCCCCACCTCTTTCCGCCCGCACATCTTGTCTTATCACGCTCCAAACTCCACCATTAGATCTGCTCACCCTTCATCCAATGGCCAGGGACCCATATCGCATGATTTTAAGCCTAAAGGATAATTTTTCAAATTTACGCAATATGGGTGGTTTCTAAAGTACACGTGTCAGCCGGGGACCTATATCGCGTTTTTTTTGGAGAAAATCTAAAACCGCCTCAATGCAGTGCACCACCAGTGGTTTTTAATGCTGAAACCACTTTCCCCATTTACATTTTATTTCCTCATATTTTAATCTCCACTATTCATCACATTCATCCAACAACCCAAATTTCATCTGACCATTGAACTATCGCCCTCTGCCCATCCTCCAAGGGACTTCATCGATCAACCTCTGCCATTGATCTCTATGGACTAAACCAATCCAATGGCCCAGGATTGTTCGGAAACCCCAAACTTCATTTATGCCATTTTCACTGTCGATTAAGGTTTTAACTCATTTCATTTGTATATTCTCCCATTTCATTATAAATATGACCCCTTCGCATTATATAAGCCTGGATTGATCTCGACCATTGATTAATATGCATCAATGACCCAGACTTAATCTCTTTTACCATTTATCCCACTGCCTCTCTTTTTGACCTCTGCAGGAAATAACTTTGGAGAAACATTAAGAGGTAAAGGCTAAATGTTGTGGGCGGCAAAGTGTAGGCAAACAAGTAAGTCGATGACTGAAAAATAAATAAACATTGAGTAATGGCTTCGGGTACTCGATTTGTGGATTTTTCTTTGATTGAGTGAAAAATGCCTCTAAGCTTCGTCCTTCCCTGTACAAGAAATTCAATGAAGCATGGGCTGCTTCCACTAAAAACACTTACATCATAGAACACTGTCATATTTGCCCCTGTTCAAAATTCTTACATCGTGGAATATTGTCATTCAATGTCTCAACCACCTTTAAGTATTATCTGGGGACGAAATGTTGAATTTTTAAATTCAACTTTTGTTCTACACAAAGAAGAAAAGAGTACAAGAATGGCAAAGTATTCTTGTTAACGATTGAGTTCACTTCACTATGCATTTAACAGTGATTTAAATGAAGCCTAGAAAGTTATTTTTTTTATATTGATGGCCATAGCCACTGTTCGGATTTTCAATTAATTTTTCGTGGTTCTGACCACGCAACAGACAGTTCAAAAGAATGTCTCATCGTGCCTTAAACCCTCACCAACCAACCAACGGAATATTTTTCTTTACGTGGAAACTTTTGTTTTTAAATTAGGTCACGTCATGTGCCAACACAGCAGAAGTGGGCTCCACCGCTAACCAATAGAAATGCTATCGTAATTGTTTAGAGTCCATTCACCTTTGAACAGAGTCAGTCCCACTGCCAGCACAACAAAGGACGCGTGGACCAACCAGTGCTTATCGCGCAGAAATTGCAATGACGTCACAGGGCTAAAACGGTATGCGATAATTCTATCAAATCTGGTTTATGTTTTCTTTGAGTTCCGGTGGTTCCCAGCATCGACCAATCAGAGGCCGATCGTGCGGATTTGGGCCTCGCTGACGTTAGGTCATTTTGGTATATGAAAAGGACTTGCAATACGGTTTAATTGTTGCTTGCAGTGTAGGTCTAAGGTTTATAAAATTTGGATATAGTTTCATGTTATGGCAAATGGTATAAGGTTTCCAAACCTTATAATAATGTTTTGTTATGTTATATTTTAAATGGCGAGAATGAAAGTCTTTTCGAATTTGGAACATATATATATATATTATAAATTTTTTCGAAGTTTATAATATATATTCCAATAGTTTTATTTTTTTTTGAAATGTTGTGCCATACAAAAAAAAGGACCGTAGGCTTATTTGTAAGATAGAGTATGTGAAAAGAAAAGCGGGACTGTGTGTATTGTTTTACTATGTGCCCGAAGGCAGAAGCATAATGAAGAAAGAATAGAGAATTTTGTAAGCACTGTGCCTGCACTTTTTTTGTGAGAGACAGAGAGGAAGTTTTTGAAGGACACTGTGTGTCGCAGCAGTTCCACATCTTTGTAAATCCCTCTGATAGAGGAAGAACCATTTTGTAACATATTTTTTATTTTAATGAAAAAGAACCAGTTCGTGAATCTCTGTCTAGCAAAGATAATTTTTTTAGTGTGTTCTCTGTGTTAAGAGTAGAATTTTTTTATTCTCCATGTGCTTTCTGGACTACTCAGAAATTCCAACATGGTATCAGAGCTAGTCTAGGCTCTTTGAAGGATTGTCAAAGAAGCTGGAGGAAGGTGTTTTTTTGCAGCTTTTGACTAGCAGTGTGAAGGCTCAGCAAAGACCAGGTATTTAAAAAATAGAGTTTTTTTTTTGTGTTTAAAAAGAACAGTCCAGAGAAGTCTTTTTGAAGACAAAGTTTGTCTCTTAAGAAGAGAGACGGTTTGTTTAAAAACAAAGTCAACTTTAAAGCATAGTTTAGTGTGCTATCCATGGCAGGAGCTAGCACAAGCATGAGTATTGGAAACACTCAACTCCCACAGTTCAATGGGAAGAACTATGACTATTGGGAAATCACCATGAGAGCCATGTTTGCCTCTCAAGACTTATGGGAGCTTATTGAAGATGGTTTTGAAGAACCAACAAATGAAAATGCTTTTAATACCTTGACACAGGCAGAGAAAGATTTGTTGAAGATAAATAGGAATAACGACTCAAAATCCCTCTTCTATCTCTATCAAGCAGTACATGAAAGTGTGTTTCTAATGATAGCAGTAGCTAAGAGGTCCAAGGATGCATGGGATACCTTGTAGAGTGCCTATCAAGGTATGGAGAAGGTGAAGACAAAAAAACTACAATTTTTGAGGAGCGAATTTGAAACTCTCTACATGAAAAAGTCTGATAACATAGACTCATTATTCACACATGTGATTGGGTTGGCTACCCAAATAAGGTCTCATGAAGAGACACTTGAAGAAAGAAGGATTGTGGACAAATTATTGAGGAGCTTACCCTCACGGTTTGATGTTATAGTCACAACCATTGAAGAGACAAAGGATCTCTCAAAGTTTACAGTTGATGAGCTTCATGCATCATTGATGACTCATCAACAAAGATTGGGAAGAACAACAAACTTGTCTTTGGAGCATGCCTTCAAGACCCAAATTTCCAAGAGGAAGAGGTCAAGACAGAGGAAACTACAAAGGAAAAGGAAGAGGCAGAAGCCAAAATAGAGGAGGAAGAAACAACCTTGCAAATAGAAGTGGAAAGGCCAACAATCAAAATCAGAACCAAGGCCAAGGAAGTAGCCAGCAAGGTGGAAAAAATCAAGCACATGGAAAAAGGTATGATAAATCTTGTTACACCATTTTTTGGTCATCTAATCTATTGTTATTGGATGGACCCAAGTATACCAAGTAAGACCAATTTTACCCCAAGTAAAATCACATTCACTATGAAAAATAACTTAGTAAACCACCTTTATTAAGTTGTTTATGGTCTAAACAGGAAACCCCATGGGGAAACATTAAATAAATCCATATTTGTTTGATTTTCCTCAAGGAATAATTAGTTAAACAATAGTTTAATTAATATTCCTGGTTATATTTAACCCAAAACAAGGAAACTAATTAGATAAATAATTATTTATCTTATTATTTTCTACGAATAATTATTTAAACATTAATTAAATAATATTATTTGTTAAATATGACTAAATCTACCTTAAATAATTAAATAAATCATTTATTTATTTATTATTACCTAATCACATGCCTAAAATGATAAATAAATCATTTATTTATTTATTATTACCTAATCACATGCCTAAAATGATAAATAAATCATTTATTTATTTTTTATTTACAAATAAAGGGATTTGACTCAAGTCAAATCCCTTTTCCCTCCAACAAATATAATAAAATATTCCATAAAAGTTGGATCTTGATTTGGTTAATAATATTTTAACTGTGCACCAATATCTAGACTAACTCAATATTTTGCTATAAATAGAAGGGTTTTCCCATTCATTTTTCACCTTTTTTGGCCTAGAGATCACTCTGGATCTAAAATCTTTGTCTGGCTATTGATCCATTATCATAGCCATATTTTTCCATTTTTGTCCGGGTTTTCTACACCATCAAGAGAGAGGAATTCTAAATATGAAGTGCTGAGGACTTACAAGAACCCATCCCATTGAGGAGAATAGGGAACACCCTCTTGTGTTTTCCTCTGAGGTTCCATTAATAAAAATTTCATTGCATATATTCTTGTCTTGTCTGTTGGATCTATGGAGTAAATCTTATTTTGCTACTATTTAATGTCTTCTGATGCATAGATCTAGATTTTTCTAGCATTTGTCTTGATCATCTAACTACAGATCTGAAGATATTAGCAGTCATTTCTACTGTTAGGGCTATTTTTTATGCGCAGCTAAAGTGGTATTTTTTCGTACACCTCGAATCAAGATTCATACTAACAACTGGCGACTCCACACGAGTTTACAATTACGACCGCTGTTGTTTTTCTGATCCTTACATATCTAGCTGCTTCAAACCCTAGGATTTCTCTTCAGCCCCTTGTTTTACTTATTCTTGATGTTGTTTTTAACCCATAAAACCCTAAAACGATAAAAATTCTAGCTTCCACATGTTTTCGGACCCATTGCACAGGTGACAAACATCAGTCGCAGCTGAGACGACAAATTTTTCTAAAACCTACCATCGAGAGTGCCAGAAGTGCAGGTCACAATTTTCTACCCAAAACCTATGACCTAGACCTCCAGGGTGCACTTTACAGCCCAAAAAGTGCGACCTCTACTGAAAACAAGTTAAAAACGGCGACCTGGACTTTCTGCAGGGATTTTTCTGAAAGTTTTCTGGGTTTTGCTGAGCCTCTGTTCAGGGTTGTATGACCTCCACCTCCACCCATTTTGGACATGTACTTGTTCTATTTCTCTCAATTAAGTGGGAACCTAGCCCCTCAGGGCTTCAGTACCCTCCACTTTTTGTGGAAGAGTGTTTGTTGTTGCGGGTTATCTGAAATTTCAAAGCCTTCAACCATTTTTTTCAGATCTGATACCTCATCTTTAGATCTACTTCAGATCGACTTCTTATCCATCCAAATCACATCATCTAGCTTTGTTTGGGTTTTCCTTTATGGTGCACTCCACTTCCCTCCTGGAGATAGCCTGTCGCCACCTATTTTTATAGCAATTTCCCTCAGATTAGTTGTTGTTTTCTACACCACTTTCCAGCAGATTTTATCTTTTAGATCTCTGTCCCTCTTGAACCTAGATCTATTAGCCTTTTTTTTAGTGTGTTTAAATTATTTTTTTACTCACCTATAGACTAGTTTTTGAGAGACCTGCCTCCTTGGGTTTGGATTGGTGCATTATTAACTGTTTATTTTCTGTTTTGCAGGCCTATATACTGACATTTGCAGGTTTATTTATAGCTATACGACACACTTTTTCTTTTTCTCTACAAATGTTTGGGTTTAAAAATTAAAATTTACACACTTTTACACACACACCCTAAGTGAAAAAGGGCTTGGTTAACACCGCCAAGCAAATACTCTAAAACATTGAAATCATTTGATCCTGCACCTCTTTGCCCTTGTTTTGACATTGAAATCACTTGATCCTGCACCTTCCTACCCTTGTTGGTCTATTTTTCCCTTGAGCCGTGTTTGTGTCATCACCATTGTGCCTCCAAGGTGTCTATCATGAAGACTTCTTGGCCTGCATCCTGAGTTTCTGGTAGGAAGACTTACTCCTCCACGTAGGGTTCGAGTTAGTCCTCCCCCGAGTCTGCACACCGACTCTTCTTATGGTCCATTAGGTTCTTCTTCTGCCTTCGGTTCTCCTCCTGACACCTTCACCATGTCTGGTATAGGACCTGCTGCTGGTGGTAAGCCCAGCCCTTAGGCTAGCAATACCACTAGTGGGACCACAACGAACACTATACCGGCTGCACCCTTGATCCCTTTCATGGCAGGCCTCAGCCTCCTTGATTTTGACCAGTTGATAAATGACCCTATACACCATGATGCTAGTTGGCCTGCTATGCCAACAAAGCTCCCTTCAGACATCCCAAAGTTTGAAGGTCTTGTTGGAGAAGATCCTTCAAATTATATTTGATCTTTCCACATGTGGTGTTTGTCTAATTCCATTATCGATGACTATGTTCGTCTTCGATTGTTCCAACGAATGCTTACATGTGAAGCTTCTAAGTGGTATGTTGATCAGACCCCTTCCTCTCATACCACCTTTGTGACTCTAGCCTGAGATTATTTGTCTTATGTCTAGTTTCCCCTTCGTTACGACATTGGTACCGAGCTCTTGACCTCTTTCCGTCAATCATCCGCGACCCGCCTATCCGAACATGTTCAGGAATGGCGGAGAAGAAGGAGCCTATGTCGAGCCCCTCCCTTCGAAGACCATGTCTACATGGACTGGTTCCTTAGGACTATCTTTTCACCTATGGGGAAAGACGTCGCATCGCACTTTCCTCAAACTGAAGAAGCCGCTCTCCAAATTGCTTTAAAATATGACCTGATCTACGCTTAGTTGGGTTATGTTTATACCGTTCTACCTGATATTCCCAGACCTGGTGGTGCCAATGCACTGGGGAAATCACACACCATCGACAGTATCGTTGAAGCTCTCTTTAATCCGTATGCTCAACCTCCCTTGGGCTATGGTTTCTCTCAGGGAGGGGCCAACACCTCCGGCACTTTTCCCCTCCCAGTAGAATGTATCTAGGATATGGCATGCCTCCTCCTTTTTCCCAACCTCCTATTTACCACACTACTACCCAACCTATTTTTTATCCGTATTCACAGCCTGGTGCTCCAGCTCCTCCATCATTAGCACCTCCTCCTCCCTTGCCTTCTCAACCCACGCAACAGCAACCACCACCCCCTTCGGGGCAGGTGTACACACAGCAGGCCACGACTAATCCTCCTCCCTAAAAAAGGAAGAGGAAATGCGATCAAAATCAAGCTACCTTTGGTAATCATGGACCTAGTGAAGGTAATGCTCCTAACACTACAAAACAGCAACAAGGCACTCAACCCAAGCAGGATAGGCCTCTTCGTACAAACAAGCCTTGTTCGTGTTGTGGTGTTTATGGTCATTATACATATGATTGTCCCCTTCTACCACAGATGCGATAGCTATGGGAGTCTCAAGAAACATTGAGAGGACAGCAAGCCATTTCTTCCATTCCTCTTAGTCTTGCACCTAGTCAACTGGTTGTGCTTACCGATCCTTTCCCTCTGCAGGGATTTGTGGCACCCAACCACCTGAAGGATAGGTGGCCACTCAATATCTTCCATCTGGTTCCCTCGATTACCAGATTTTCATGATGTCCTATGATCAGCCTTCTGAACCTTCTTCTCCTCGCCCTTTACCTTCAGTTGGTACTCATGAGCACCTTTATCCTCCTTGAACGGTTCCTCTAGGACTTAACCATCTTGGAGCCATCCCACATGGTCACTACCCCTCTGGTCAGATACCACTCCTAGCTCCCCCACTAGGAGTGTACATTGTACCTGTTATGGCCACCCTCTCTCTTCTTAACCTGACTCTTGGGAATCTCGTCTGGTACCTTGATCCTCCAACTGCCACCCCACCCGGTCAGCCTAAACCTTATCTTGTTTTGACCCAAATTCAACCAGTCCCTATGACGTCTCCCGCTGCAAAAGTTCCTCATTCACCTCAACAAGAACCACCTCCCGTTACGACCACTTCAGGTAAGAAGGGAAAAGCTCACAAGATGGCATCAAAGGACAAGGCCACCCTGACAAACCCTACCCTTTCTTGGCCTCCACAACATACCATCCAGTGTGCTTTGTGTGATGTTGTTGGCCACACCACCCATACTTGTCCGGAGTTTCCTCACCTCAATTCCATGGTCAATGAGACGTTTCTAGAATCTGATATCCCAGAGGTATATGTCACTATACCTAATTCAATCCTGAAACTCACACCATTGTGCACCAATCACCCTTGTGCTTTTTGTTATTTCCATGGCCACTACACTCACTTTTTCCCTCACCTCGAAGAGTATCATTCCTCTTTAGAAGCCTTATGCCAATTTGAGGTCGAGCGCAATGAGTCAACCGCTCCCTTATTTTCACATCTTGCTTCGATAACACCAGAAGACATAAATTCTCCCATTTGCATTCCCCCTTATGATGTCGAGATCATAGGTCCTTGGTCGGAAGTCCTCGATGAAACCTCCTTTGATGTTTCACCTGGCCTCTCCTCGGCACCCTCCCTAGTCTCAACATCAGCAGATCCTTTGTCTTCTTCCTCTATCACCCCTTGTGACGATGCACATACAAACCTCTCCTCTCATGATGAGGAGTAAGGTGACTTCGCCACGTTAGGTGGTCTTTCTTCCATCAGTCACCCCATCTTCTATTATGATGATGACATTATGGAAGACTTTCTCTATTCCTCCTTACATCGAAATCATGCATTTGAATCACATGCACCTTGTGGCCATTACATTGACACCCAATGTTTGGGTAAGGGGGGCACCCATATTGGAGAGACCTGGAGAAGCAGTTCTCCACCACTCTCCTAGTGAATCTAGTCATGAAGACTCTAGTCCCATTATTCTTTCACATTTAGAAGAACCTCTAGAGTCCCATATCACTTCAAGATCACTTTAGGGATGATACCTCTCATCATTCCTTCATATTTCATCAGCAACCCAATCTCATAGACATTGTGGTTGACCAACCTATGGGTTTTCTGGGAGAACATCAGTTCATTATCGAAAAATCCTCTCTTTGGGATAGTAACACCATGTATGCCAACCCGAAACTTAAAAGTCCATTTGTTTCATATATGCAGTACCCAAAGAGATTGGTAATCATCTATTTGCTTTCAAAAATTGCATAACCATACCAAAAACAAATGGCACATAACATCATGAAAATGAGTTTAGATTCCTCTTTTTCTAAATACATTTTGGCATGTCCACAACATGCTTGGGGGCACGTATGCCCCTCAGCCATACAAATCCCATATATCAGCCAAAAAAACAGCACTGAAAACCCCTTTCTCTGACAGGTCACATTTTCCATGTCATTTCCTGGGACAGGTCGCAGTTTTCTTCCCAATACCTGATACCTAGGATGCAAAAAAGACCCCCAAAAATGCAACCTAGCCTGTTCATGAGCTGTGGGTACCTAAAATGAAATTTCAACCCAATAACACAAAAGAGTAGGATTAGACATCTTACCTACAACTGATAGATCTCAAATTCCAATGGTTAGTTCATCTACTACAACCACCGCAAAATTTAAGGCCTCCTCTCCTCACGACATTCACCACAGCTCCACTGGCAAATGAGTGAATCTGGAAGGAAAATTCCTTATTAAAAGAAAACCCCTGATTTTTCTTTCGCTTACCGCGACCAAAACTATAGCTCAGTTTGACGAACTATCAACACCATTGGAAAGATCTCACCCAACCCTCAAATGGATATCTATTACCTTTTTGTGACTTGATACTTCACCAGGACACATTTTGTCCAAGAAACAACACTTCAACCTTCCTCAAAATCAAATTTCTTCACTTGCAACACTCGTATCGGGGGCACTGTGTGGCCCCCATACTTTTCCACACTTGTGTTGACTTTCATCGTGAGTTACCATCTTGATCTCATCCTTTTACGGTCCCCATTGGAACCCTTTTTTCTATGTGGCAGCACCATCGAGTCACCCTTTCTTAGAGCATCCAAGTTGAGTCATCATTGCTTTCATGGAGTCTATCTCGAGTCCCTTCGCATCCCACCATAGTTCTCCATACTTCATTGCTTGGTCCCTCTCTCGTGTCGCACATTACGGCCTTCACTCCCATTGTCCCCTATCCCTCATGATATTGTGTCAAGTGCTGCCAGGTCATCCATGCCATTTATGCTCTAACAAGGGAAGTCGTTTGTTCGCTACTTAGTCCCCCCCATTTCATCATCATCATCAGTGTCAGTCTGTCAGTCACTCTACTATTTTCTCTCATGCCTTAGTTGAGGATCCCTTATTGCCTCACCTATAGCGAACCTCCTTCTATCGACATCATCTCATTCATTCCAAAAGACAGGTCTAGAGGGCAGGTGTACCTTGGTTCCAGCTTCATCTCTTGTTCGGTGCCTCAGATCGGGAAAAGGGACTCCTTATTTCCATTTGACTTGATTGCTTCTCAACTCCAGCTCCTTTCAACATGATCGAGATCCGTATACTTCATGGTTCAATGATGCAACAACTAACATCGATGATTCTCATGTGTGTGTGAGATGTCTCAACTCTCATGAGGGGGTGGCCCTATAGGTATCCCCCCACACACTCGGATGACCTCTTCATTACAACCTTTGATGCAACTCCATACATTTGATAGTGTTAGCCTCAGCCGCTTGCAGTGCCTTTTTATTTACATGTATCAGACAGATTTTTAGAGCCCTTTCCTATTTTTAGGGGCATCTGGGTTGCATTTATATCTCATGTACTCAGATATCATTGTACAAGTCCTAGTTGTTATCCTAGGCACAATATGTATGTGGGATTCATTACCGTGTTATTTATCTGGCTCATGTTTATGCCAGCATTATGTCGTCTCGTGGTTTTCCGGACACCTTATTGTTTGTACTATTTCCTCGGTAGGCATAGGTATGCCTCCGCCGCCGCCTATAGCAGTTACTCACTTATAAAAAAGACTCGTCGCACCTACAAGTCACCTCCTCAGGGTCTAGTTCTTTCAGAACTTTGGTCTACCTTACAATCCTCTCTCTTTGACTTCCCCATTGTTGTCTAGTGATTGAGTTCTTACAACGTACTTTAGTCATACGATTAGCTCCTAACGCTCGCACGCTAGGGGGCAATCTGTTACACCATTTTTCGGTCATCTAATCCATTGTTATTAGATGGCTCCAAGTACACCAATTAAGACCAATTTTACCCCAAGTAAAATCACATTCACCATGAAAAATAACTTAGTAAACCACCTTTATTAAGTTGTTTATGGTCTAAACATGAAACCCCATGGGGAAACATTAAATAAATCCATATTTGTTTGATTTTCGTCAAGGAATAATTAGTTAAACAACAGTTTAATTAATATTCTTGGATATATTTAACACAAAACAAGTAAATTAATTAGATAAATCATTATTTATCTTATTATTTTCTAACAATAATTATTTAAACATTACTTAAATAATATTCTTTGTTAAGTATGACTAAATCTCCCTTAAATAATTAAATAAATCATTATTTATTTGGTTATTACACAAACATACCCTTAAAATGATAAATAAATCATTTATTTATTTATTATTTACAAATAAGGGGATTTGACTCAAGTCAAATTCCTTTTCCCTCCAACAAATATAATAAAATATTCCATAAAAGTTGGATCTTGATTTCATTAATAATATTTTAATTATGCACCAATATCTAGGCTAACTCAATATTTAGTTATAAATAGAAGGATTTTCCCATTCATTTGTCACATTTTGTTGCCTAAATATGACTCTAGATCTCAACTCTTGGTCTGGCTATTGATCAATTATCATAGCCATATTTTTCCATTTTTTTCTAGGTTTTCTACACCATCAAGAGAGAGGAATTCTAAATCTGACGTGCAGAGGACTTACAAGAATCCATCCCATTGAGGAGAACAGGGAACACCTTCTTGTGTTTTCCACTCAGGTGCCATTAATAAAAATTTCATTGGATATATTCTTGTCTTATCTATTGGATCTATGGAGTAAATCTTATTTTTATATTGTTTAATGTCTTATAATGCATAGATCTAGATTTTTGCAGCATTTTTCTTGATCATCTAACTGCAGATCTGAAGATATTAGCAATCATTTCTGCTGTTAGGGCTATTTGTTATGTCCAGCTAAAGTGGTATTTTTTCGTATACCTCGAATCAAGATTCATACTAACCAATCTCAAGTCCAATGTCATTACTGTAAGAAGTATGGCCATTATGCCAATGAATGTAGGAAGAAATAGAGCGACATGGGTAATAGACCCAGTGCTAATTTTACCAAAGAAAATATCATTCAAGAGAACTTGTTTTTAGCATGTAATATGGCTGAAGAAGAAAAGAATGAAGATATATGGTTTCTAGATTCAGGATGTAGCAACCATATGACTGGAAACATTTCCATGTTTTCCATGTTAGATGAAAATGTAAAGTCTCAAGTAACATTGGGGACAGACAGTAAGGTCTCTGTCATTGGAAAAGGCAGAGTGAATGTTTTGACAGAGAAAGGAGAAGGAAGATCCATATCAGATGTTTATTATGTGCCTGGTATCTAGTGTAACCTCTTGAGCATTGGAGAACTCATTCAAAAGGGGTACAATGTTTTCTTTGAACATGATGTATGCACCATCATGGATAAACCACCAAGAAAGAAATGCATTGCACAAGTGAAAATGACAAGGAACAGAATGATCCCTCTCAGGATGAGAGCAGATTTGAAGAAAGGAGTTGAAATGGCAACAGTGACACAAGAGACATTCCAAAGAAAAGAAAAAGATGAAAACTAGTTATGGCACTTGAGATTTGTACATCTCAACTTTGGAGGTCTGAATTTGTTGCATAGGAAATTAATGGTAAAGAGATTACCATTGATTGAGAAACCGAACAGCCTATGTGAAAGTTGCATCTTGGGAAAACAACACAGAAAAAACTTTCCATCAAGAAAGAGCATAAGCGAAAAGGCACCCTTAGAAATTGCCCATTCAGATTTGTGTGGACCAATGCAAACACCATTACTAACAAGAAATCACTACATGCTCACTTTTATTGATGATTACACAAGAAAAACATGGGCATATTTCTTGAAATATAAAAGTGAAGTGTTTGAGAAATTCTGCCATGTTAAGGCTCTTGTTGAGAAACAAAGTGGGCAGCATATTAAGGTATTAAGGACATACAGAGGAGGAGAGTATATCTCAAAAGAATTTATACTCTTATGCAGAGAAAATGGCATACACAAGCAATTTACAGCAACGTACACACCGCAGCAAAATGGAGTTGCTGAAAGAAAAAATAGGACCATCATGGACATGGTAAAAATTATGCTGAAGGAAAAACATTTGCCAAATGAATATTGGGCTAAAGTTGTACATTATGCAGCATATATATTGAATAGATGCCCAACCAAAGCCGTAATGAACAGAGATCCACAAGAAGCATGGAATGGCATAAAACAAGGTGTCACCCACATGAGAGTTTTTGGTTGTGTGGCTTATGCACACATTCGAGATCAGCTAAGGAAGAAGTTGGATAGTAAGGGGGAGAAGTGCATATTTATTGGATATAGTGAAGAATCCAAGGCATACAGATTATATAACCCATCCACCAAGAAGCTTGTTATAAGCAGAGATGTGCAGTTCATTGAAAAGGAAGCTTGGGATGGAAGCATTGATAAAACAATCAATGTGAAGAGCTTTTTGTCTCATGATGATAATGAGGAAGAGATGGCTTATATACATCCCTCATTAGCAACACCATCTCCACCAACACAAGGACATCAAGGGACACCACAACTAGGAATGAGAACACCCTTGAGAAGTGATAACAGTGCTTCTCCAAGCACACCACATGGAGCAGGTTTGAGTGCTTATACAAGCACAAGTACACCAAGTGAAAGAGGAACGAGATTCAGAAATTTGAATGACATTTATGAGCAAGAGACAACAAATGAAGGTATGAACTCTTTATTTGCATTGTACTGTCATGTAGATGATCCTATTAATTTTGAAGAAGCCATAAAAGATAAGAAATGGATAGATGCTATGGATGAAGAAATGAATGCCATAGAGAAAAATAAAACATGGGAATTGGTTGATCTCCCAAAAGGCAAAGAATTAATTGGAGTAAATGAGTTTATAAAACCAAGAGCAATGCTGAAGGTAAGATTGAAAGGCACAAGGCTAGACATGTTGTCAAAGGCTACAAGCAACAACAAGGAAGAGACTATGGAGAAACATTTGCACCAGTTGCAAGAATGGAAACAATGAGAGCAGTGTTGTCCATAGCAGCAAAACACAAGTGGAAGGTTTACCAAATGGATGTCAAATCAGCATTAATGGAGTATTGATGGAAGATGTTTATGTTGAACAACCTCTGGGCAATGAAGCAGGTCAAGAGCACAAAGTTTGCAGATTGAAGAAAGCTCTTTATGGGCTGAAACAAGCACCAAGAGCATGGTATAGTAGGATAGATGCCTATCTACTGGAAAATGGGTTTGAAAAATGTGAAGGAGAGCCCACATTATACATCTAGGAGAAAGATGGTAAGATGTTGATTGTTGTTTTATATGTTGATGATGTGATCTTTACAGGTAATGATGCTTACCTCATTTAGAATTTTAAATCAGTCATGATGGATGAATTTGAGATGACTAATATGGGATTGCTGAAATACTTCTTAGGAATAGAAGTAGAGCAAAATGAAAATAAAATTTTTATCTCTCAAGTTAAATATGTGAATGAAGTTTTTGAAAGATTTAACATGCAGGATTGCAAGGTAGAAATTACTCCTACAGTGATGGGATTGAAACTCAGCAAAGAGAAAAGCAACAAGGATTTTGATCCAAGTTTGTACAAGAGCATAGTTGGCAGCCTCATGTATTTGACTGCAACTAGGTATGATATTATGCATGGTGTGAGTTTGATTTCTAGATTTATGGAAACGCCAAAGGAGGTACATTCACCAGCAAAAAGAATTCTGAGGTATGTGAAAGGAATAAAGAGGTATGGAATTTTATATAGCACTTCAGAAAATTCTGAATTGATTAGATATACTGACAGTGATTGGACTGAAAGTATAGTTGACCGGAAAAGTACATCTGGATATGTTTTTCATATGGGTTCAGGAGCCATTTCATGGGCTTCTAAGAAATAGTCAATTGTGGCTTTATCTACAGCAGAGGTAGAGTATGTGGCAGCTACAACAGCAGCATGTCAAGCAGTTTGGATGAGAAGAATGTTGAAGAGTTTGTGTCAAGAACAGGTAAAAGACACAACAATATTTTGTGATAATAGCTCAGCTATAGAATTGTCAAAGAATTCAGTGTCTCGTAAAAGAAAGAAACACATTGATGCCGAGTATCACTACATCAGGGAGCTAGTGAACAATGGAGAAATTGTTCTGAAACATTGCAGAACAGAGGAACAGTTTGCAGACATTCTAACAAAGCCATTGGGCCAAAAGAGTTTTAATTATCTGAGGAAGTGTTTGGGTATGACTTAAAACCTAGCAGTTGAATTTAAGGGGGAGTGTTGAATTTTTAAATTCAACTTCTGCTCTGCACAAAGGAGAAAAGAGTACAGGAATGGCAACGTATTCTTATTAACGGTTGAGTGCACTTCACTATGGATTTAACAGTGATTTAAATGAAGCATGCAAAGTTTTTTTTTGTATTGATGGCCATAGCCATTGTTCGGTGGTTCAGTTAATTTTTCGTGGTTCTGACCACGCAACAGACCGTTCAAAAGAATGTCTAATCGCACCTTAAACCCTCACCAACCACCCAACGGAAGATTTGTCTTTATGCGACATTTTTTGTTTTTAAATTAGGCCACGTCATGTGCCAGCACAGCGGAAGCGGGCTCCACCGCTAACCAATAGAAATGTTATCATGCTTGTTTAGAGTCCATTCACCTTTGAACGGAGTCGGTCCCAGTGCCAGCACAACAGAGGATGCATGGACCAATCAGTGCTTGCGTAGAAATTGCGATGACGTCATGGAGCTAAAATGGTATGCCATAATTCTATCAAATCCGGTTAAAGTTTTCTTTGAGTTCCGGCGGGTCCTAGCATCGACCAATTAGAGGCCGATCGAACGGATTTGGCCCTCACCGACGTTAGGCCATTTTAATATGCGAAAAAAACTTGCAATACCATTTAATTGTTGTTTGAAGTCCGGGTCTAACGTTTATAAATTTTGGATATAGTTTCATGTTATGGCTGATGGTATAGGTTTCCAAACTTTATAATAAAATTTTGTTATGTTATATTTTAAAGGTTGAGAATGAAAATCTTTTCGACTTTGGAATATATATTATAAACTTTTTCAAAGTTTATAATATATATTCCCATAGTTTTTTTTTTTTTTTAATTCTGAGCCATATAAAAGAAAAGGCCTGTAGGCTTATTTGTAAGAGAGAGTATGCGAAAAGGAAAGCCGGACTGTGTGCATTGTTTTACTGTGTGCCACTGCCCAAAGGCAGAAACACAATGATGAAAGAACAAAGCATTTTGTAATCATTGTGTGTGCATTCTTTTCGTGATAGATAGAGAGAAAGTTTTTGAAAGACACGGTGTGTTGCAGCAGTTCTACATCTTTTTAAATTCTTCTGATAGAGGAAGAATCATTTTATTAACATATTTTTTATTTTAATGAAACAGAACCAGTTCATGAATCTTTGTCTAGCAAAGATAAAAAAAAATTAGTGTGTTCGCTGTGTTAAGAGGAGAATATTTGTATTCTCCATGTGTGTTCTGGAAGACTTAGAAATTCCAACACTAAAACCACCTTCATCTCCGGTTGTTCTGGAGTGTCAAAAGAAAGTGCCAAACATCAGCTGCCAAGGTTAAACGATTCAAATGACTCGTTAATAATAATCAATTTATTGAAATGCGTTTTACTCACCTACTACGACGTGATTTGAGCAGGATCATTGGAAGACCATGAATGAACACGATCAATAGCTTTACTTTCCTGCAAATTTATCTTACATGCTATTGGAATATTGAAAATTCCAGAACAATAAATGGGGAGAGTAACTCCCCTCTTCAACACAGAGAAATATAAAAAAATTCTTGACAGGAGACAGAGTTTCCACACTGAAAAACAAACTTCTATTTCTTTAAATATTGTTACAAATTCTTCCTCTTCACAGAGGGATAACAGAAATAGTGACTGCTGAAGATGCAGTTCACAAAACCTTCACTGTCTCTCTCAAGGTATACATTGCTTCTTCCTTTTTATTTTTCTGCGCTGCTGTGCAAATTACAAAACAGAACAATACCATACTGCCTACACGCTCTCGGGCCTTTTTGTTTTAATATGCCATGCATATTAAAAACATTACAAAACTTATATTAAAACTTAAACAAAGTCTATTTAAAACAAATACATGCGGGCCCACTTTAACAATTTGCACTTTGAATCGCGCAATCAAACAATTTAAATGCATTGTATAACAATCGTCGGGTCCGCAACTAAACAAAAAAATGCACCACACCAAAGTTACGATTGCGATTGCAAGTCGGATGCGATGGCGCATAAAACTTCAATGTAATAAAACCATCGGGTCCAAACTTCAACACTATGCGATCGGGCCTCATTCTAAAGAGGTTCCGATTGCGATTGATAGACGGATGTGATTCCTCCCTTTAATTCTGCTGCATTGGAGGATCGGGTCCGCCACTTCAAAATGTAATCGGGGCACACAACAATAAACCTTCGATTCAAGACTTGCGATTATATAAAATACTGCCGCGTGGTCTGTGGACCCATGGGCCTCGGCTGACAGTGGAGGACGATTATAATATAAAGTTTGGTTGTTTCTTATATCAAAACGTTCCGCTTGCAGAACTCTGCCATATCAACAAGACACTCGGACTATGTAATATATGTAAGTATGCTACGATTTGCGATTGCAATTGCGATCGCATCGCAAATCTTCACATCAACAAGACACTGCTGATGAAACTTGCGATTCTGATTGGCACTTAAATGGTGGGGACCACTTGTCCTGCCTCTTCAGAAATTAATCAACTTCCGTTGTTTTAAGAAATTTTCTTCATTTCTGGTTGTTGAGGGCTTAAAAGCCCGAAATGACTGTTTTTAATAAACTCTGTTCTTCCGTAGTTCAGAACTATGAAGGTCTCCGTCCTTCTACAAAAATGACTACGCCCATAACTAAAATCAATTCTCCTCTGCAATTGTGGCTGCATCCCATCAATATTAATTTCTTCCTTACAGTTTTCCCATTCTACTTTGAATGCGTGGTGCTGTGCACGCAAGTTCTTCTTCTGCTGCCTCTGTACTCTTTTTCTTCCTGCTCAAAGGCTAGCGGGTGACTTTAATATTTTGAACACATGCATCACTAATGTAAAAGCAATTGATTTCATCTTAGTGTTCCTTTTTTCTTTTTTTTCACCTCTCTTTCCCAGTCACAGCGATATATAACATAAGCAAGTATGATAGTCTGCAATGCTGTTCGGCATATCATTCCTGACCATATTCCCTGCAGTGTAAATTCCGTTTGTTATTGGCAATATTGTATTAATGCAGTAAGTATTCACTATGTTGAACATTTCCTCCAAAGTTAGTACACAGATGAAAGTAGAGTGTACTCACCATAACACTTAAATTGAATACCCAGCCAAGCAGCACGCCTAACGGTACTCCAATGACGTAGTAACCACCAATGTTGATCCACGCAACATAAGCTTGCCATCCTAATCCAACCGCTACCCGTGAAAATCATGTCAAACCAGATATGTCAAATAAAGAGGAAGATAACCCTAAGAAAAGTTTGATGACATTGATTTGCATCAAATGAAATGAAGCTGCAGTAACAATGGTTGCTAAATACTGATTTCAACCAATGATGTCAAATCAGCTACGAGGCCAACTTGTTGACTGATTATCTTTGTATTTTTAAATTGGTTAATGCACCATTAACCATAGCGTGGTGGGTTAATGGATCATTAATTTATTGGTGGTGATTATTAGTGGATTTATGTTGACTTAAATACTCATTAAGTTACTCATTCAAATTTCATGAAGAGAATGAAAATAAAAATGACTTTGAAAAGACAAATATTATCCGATGCGATGTCCAGGCTGAAACATCACACAATCTTGATTACAAATAGTAAAAACTTAAGCACAATATCTCAAGTAAGATAAAAACATACCCTAAGTAAGCTGGAATACAGACCCTAATTTTTACATAGACAAATATTTATCAAATATTACATTGAAATATGTAAAACTTTTATTTTAAAAAGGTAATTGTTGAAGAATTTGGTCGCTGACTATAATAGCAATTAAATGATCCACCTCTGGATCATATATTGTCATTAAATAACTTGTATATTAAATTTAAGTTAAATAGATCAGTGAATTGTTTTTTGGGGGCTTGAGATCATGGAACGTTAAAACGGCAAAGTGACACATTCTCTGTTTGAATTTTATAATTATATTAAGTTTGAAATAGGGAATTTGTTATTTTTACATTTGAAATAGGCTCACTTACATTTTACAGCAATCCAGTATGAGGAGATGTATATTTTGCAGCTAACTCTGGAAATGTGTAAGTTTGTTTCTCCATCAGCTTAATTAAAATAGATTTATGCTGGTTTTATAATTTACATTTTACAGCAATCCAGTATGAGGAGAGGTATATTTTACAGCTAACTCTGGAAATGTTTAAGTTTGTTTCTCCATCGGCTTAATTAAAATAGATTTATGCTGGTTTTATAACTACAAATAAACTATCATTTTAATGCTCCCAACAAAATACCTAAAATATACATAATATTCCTTTATTATAAAATGGCAATAAATTATTGCCAATAAACTATATATTTATTTTTTTCTATTCATCCAAACTATAAACTATAACTATGCATTGCACCAGTCCAAACATACAAAATATTACCTGAAAGTACAGGCTGAACACTGTTAAGAAGAATAGTAAATGCCAGCAAATTGCCAATTCAGAAACCGAGTTTATGATGATTAAATTGTTGGTAAAGTGATGTATACAGGGGTTGCAGATCGTCTATCAAAGAAAGGTAGGTTTGGGTTGCAGATCCAGTATTATGCATTACCAGCTATACAGGTGGATGGCAGCGGTGTAACTGGTTCAGTAAACCTTCCATGAGAGGGTGTCTTTTCTTGTCTATTGGCCCATAAACTTTTTGTTTTAATTTTCTGTTACTAGATACAGGCATAAGCTAATGGTATTTTGTGTTTTGATAATTAAGTCTGAGTTTTTGGCATGGCTGAATGATTTTAGTAGGATATGTATTTTGTTGACATAGTAGGGTCATTTTTATTGTTAATTGCCCTCTTTATTTTTGGATAGGCAAGTCATGATTAACAAAGAAAATGATATGTAATGAACATGAAAATGTTTATGATCAAAGTTTTTGAATGCTGTTCTGGTACTCAATATAAACCAAAATGATTTCAGCAGGATATGTATTTTGTTGACATAGTAGGGTCTTTTTTGTTGTTAATGGCCTAGTTTATTTTTGGATAGACAAGTCATGATTAAGAAAGAAAATGATATGTAATGAACATGAAAATGTTAATGATCAAAGTTTTTGAATGCTGTTCTGATACTCAATATAAACCATATAAACCAGAGTATTTTTCGGATTGAAAAAAAACACTTCAGCAAAATCAATATAAACCATATAAACCAGAGTATTTTTCGGATTGAAAAAAAACACTTCAGCAAAATCCTGGCCCAACACAAGAATGACAACCCACTTCAAGTACTTGCAGAAACAATCACTGCAAATTTAGCTCGTTTTCCATTTCCAGCCCCTACCTCATTGCCAACCCTTATGCTGCATTAACAAACTACAAATTAATCAAGGCATAACGCAACCCTTCAAAACTCGGAAATACTAGCATGGTGAACATCAACATACCCTGTTGCTGCTAAAAATCCAATTGGTATCATCCTCTCCCAACTGTACTTGACGTTCATGCTATAAGAAATGACATGAAAACTCAAATATGTTAAAATATATGAGTTTTACAGTATTTTTCTTTATAATATAAAACAACTGACCACATGTTTTACCAGATTGAAAGGGAATCGACCGCAACTTCTGCAACTTTTACGAATGAATGTGATAAGACTCAGTGGAACGAAACAATCGTAACAAGACTCACCTGAATGAATAAGGACTCTTCGACCATCATGATCAGGCAGTCGTGGATGTGTATTTCATGCGAGTATTCACTTATAGATTTTGAAAAAAATTATTATATTTTGGATTAGTAATTTTATATTCCCAATATTATCAAATCGTTAATAGAGACAAGGATGGCTGACTTATTGCCATCAAACCTAAAACACGTTGTAAGAATGACTAGCACAGGTAGATGGAAACACGATGTAAGAACGACTAGCAAAGTAGATGGATGCATAAAATATGACATTGTTTTATTATTATATGATTTGTAGTTTTTGATTGGAACTTCTTCTTGTTGTCACCATATCAGTAAATGGAATTCAGACCATTAAGCTCTTTATATATCTAAATAATTTATTTGTGTGTGTATTCAGATTAGATAAATTAAATTAAAAATAAAAATATTAAAATTTATATTATGAAGATTAGATAAATTTAGTTAAAAATAAAAATATTAAAACCTATATTATTAAAATGTAACTGCATTAAAATCGTGTTAATACAAGTATTATACTAGTAAATGTGTGCTTTTCAAAAATCCATTTAGATTCATTAGCCCTAAATGATTGCAATTTTATAAAAGTGCCAATATATTAACATGGCTTTAAAACCAATTTTAAAACTGTTTACCCAATTAAAATAACATAATAATTTTTTTACATTTTGCAAATATTAATAAAATTTTGATTTCTTTAAAACTAAATAAAAATACATATGATGATAATCTTACCTTTAAAAATATGATAATGGTTATAATTTTTAAGTTTAATAATGATTTTATGTTATAATATATAACATATTAGTTATATAGATTTGATTATTATACGGTACAACATATAATATAAATTTAAGTTTCAAGTTATTTTAATTTTAATTTTAATACTAATATTAATACTAATACTAAGTTTCACATTAATTTCAATTTTAATATTAATTAATATGAATATTATTTTTAATATTTTTAATATTAATATTAATAAAATTTAATTAATAATATTAACATTATTAAGTACATCAACATTATTATTATAAATAATATTAATATTATTTCAAAACAAATTTAATTTTAAATAAAATTTATAAAAATGAAATTCTATATTAATATTATTTTTATTAATGTTTGTTTGGTTGTTAATATAAATTTAATTTAATCAATATATTTGTGGGGTTGAGCTTTATGCAAACTCATAATATTCATGTGAAATATATCTATTTAAAGGGAGTTAAACTGGCTTAGGTGAATTTGTGAGTTTCTTTCTTGCTCGACCAGAGAGAGCAAGGGACGGAGTCACTCACTATTCATATGGTGAGGAATTTCTTTCTTGCTCGACAAAAGGAGAGCAAGGGTGCATAAGCACGCTCGACTAAAAAGGATAGGGTGTGAAGCACAACTCGACCATTAGCCCCCCACCCAATACACAGTCAAGGAAGGCAGGGCTCGACCAACGGGAGAGGGTGCGTAAGCATGACTCGACCAACAGGAGAGGGCATCTCAGGCGTCTTAGAATGATGTATGGCGGTCGAATACCCCCTCTATAGGCGCTTGCGTAGGGTGCATTAGCACACTCGACTACTAAGGAGAGGCTCGGTAGGGACTCACTCATTCATATGGGTGAGGGAAACTCCGAACCAACCCGAAGCCTTGATAAATTGGAAACCAGTTCATTCCAAAATCATTTGATAATGGTGGATCTACCAAATTCAGAGAAATATGAAATGTATTTTCAATGTAAGCTTCAGATTTAGCAAAGGACTGAGAGGGATCAAATATCTTTTCAATGTAAAAAAGGTTTGCATCTCAAGAGATTTGATCTCTCTAAATTTTTTGTAGATCGAGAATTAGCGTAAATCTAAATTAACTTAATATTAATTTTTAAAAAATAATGAATAATATTAAAAATAATAATATTAAGCATAACCATTTAAAATCCATACCAATAAAATATGAGGTACATTTGAAATTTAGAATGGAGATTTTAAAAATAATTTAAAATGGAGATGTTAAAGATAATAGTAAAAATAAAAATCATATAAAAAAATTAGTTAGAATTAAAGTTTAAAATCAATTTTTAATAAAAAGTAATAAAATAATATTAAAAGTAATAAGCCTTTTTACTTTTCAATGTTAAAATGGAAGGAAAATATGGGCACTTGAATGAAAATAATAAATTAAAAGTAATGTATTTTTTAAAGGGAAAGAAAGATAAATATTTTCTTAATTTTATTTTTAGTTATTTCAAACTTAAAGGGTAAGTATTTGTCTATATGTTTTATAAATCATGAGTGACATGAACTAGAATTATGTGAACAAACTATGAGAAATAAGTTGTTTTTTCATTTATTTATAGTTTATGTTATTATAGGTTTATCAAAAGTATGTATATGTATAGTAAATATTGATTAGATGTGGAATTTAATTTTATATAAAAGATATAGTGGAATATTGATTAGATGTGGATATAGTAAATACTTTATGCTCGATTAATATAAAAGATGTGTTTCATTTCACTTCTCAAGTTTTGAAGTAGCCCAACAGTGTTTCACTGGTGCTTAGGGCCCGGCCCTGGTGAAATCACCCTGCTGTTTGTATTTCTAACCTGTTCTTATTGTTATGTGAATTTTTGTTTAAATTCATTACGATTACAGGGTTGATTGATTGCTGTTGGATTTAATACAGATTCATTGTGAGTATTAACGAACTGCACTACTATTTTATTATTTGCAAGAAGTGTATTCGTTGTTTATTTACCTTGCTATCTTTATAAAGATTTTTTGTTCTATATTCAATTCTAGTTGTTGTTCCATTGGTTTATGATTCTTTATGATTGACTGTTTCCTAATATTGGCTGCCGACAGGGCTGAAGTATTAAGATTAGTTGCCTGATTGCGTTAAGTTTAGAATTGCTGTTAAATTCATGTTTGATGTTCCATTCCTATTTATTGTTCACTTCTGATTTATAGACTCGGATTAGTAGATAGATTGTTTATAGTTGTTGAGTGTGCATAGGAATTATGAGCTGATGTTCCTTTCCAGCTTTTGTTATTAGTGGAAGTTCCTTTCAGTTATTTTCATTAGTAGGTAGTTTGAGTTTGATTTCATTTTGATTGCTTCAAGAACAGGACCACCAACTGTAGAGGACATTGGTTACTGCTTCCAAGTTCCCAGATTGGTTATCTTGCCTCAGTGTGATTTCAGTTTCATCGATTTCTAAGGGAAGGAGTTATTGCTACTACATCCCTGATTGATGTTTTGCAGATTGATGTAGTTAAGATTTTAGAGCATTTCCATTTATGTTATTGTAATTATATTTCTTTACAAGCATCTGTTTACTCTTGTATTTAGAATTATGTACTACATCTTCATAGAATTACTCTTAGTTAATTTCAGCCTTAGACAGAGTACAGTCTTGAAATAAAAAGTCGCTCCCGGATTGATAATTAATGTAGGCTAATTAGGTGTTTAAAAGATACCTTTTTATGCTCCAACATTTTGGCGTCGTTGCTGGGGAGAGTGTATGCCATTTCAAAGGAGTGATGCACAATTGATTTTCCTCTGCTCGCGAAGAATTGGGTATTAAAGACGGAAGGTAAGAACCTGCGCACTGGGCAAGGAACATACTTGTTCATAGCCCACTTCATAGCAGAATCAGGTAATCTTCTTTCATTAGGTAGGAATGAAGGCTTGTTTTCTTGAATGAATAAACCAGCTAAGCAAAACAAAATTCCTCCTAAACCTGAAAAACCTAAGGGACTGGTGACCCTTGGACGAACAACTTTTATTAACGAAATCCTTAAAAAGATTGAATCTCAGTCATCAGTAGGACCTAGGAAAGTTATGTCTAGACAGCCTACTAGTCTCCTTCAGGCTACAGAGTCACCATCTGAAGCCTTTGCTGAGATACACAGTCAAATAGTGGGAATTGAGCAAGATTCCCAAGAAATTGAGAATCCCTGCCTAATTTCTCCTCAAGAAGGGAACTCTAGTAATATTCGTGAAGGAGAAGGGTAAACAGAAGAAACAAAAGAACCAAATTCTCCTCTTCAAATAGTCCAAACAGTAAGCATTCCAAATAAGGGAAGTGTTGTTAAACTCGTTCAAAACCAAGATCCTGAATCACCTCAAACAGTAGGACAGCAAGGAATACTTATTGTTCCAGACCAGGGAAGTGCTGTCAAGAACATTCCCACTCCTTCCAGTCAGCCTAAGAATTCCCTTGAAATTCCATAAGGATATTGGCACATCTTTGACCAAATGGCCCAGAACGAAAATCAAAACCAGCAAACCCCCCAGCAAACCTCTACACTGCAATATCCTGTAGTAGATACTGTAGTTAATGCGCCTATGAAACCCATTCCCATTCAACATATTCCCACATTTCATGGCCTAACATCAGAAGATATAGATGATTTTTTGTTTGAATTCGATGTGTTATGCAGGGGGTATGATTATACCACCGATCCCCAAAAGTTAAAACTATTTCCTTCCACATTAAAAGGAGCAGCCTTACGATGGTTTATGGGGTTAGGTGGGGGTGTCATAACTGATTAGGATCAAATGAAAGCTATGTTTTTAAAGAAATATCAAGATTATTTCAAGTCTCAGGAACTAAAAGATGAAATATTCCAAATGAAAGCAAAACCAAATGAAACCCTGGAGGAATATGTGGAACGGTTTCAATACAATCTTCAGAGATCTCCTTATGCATCCTTACCCTTACCTGATAATGTGCTGAAAACTACATTAATTAGGGGACTGAAAGATCAATGGGTTGAAACATTGAATATTATGGGAAAAGGTGATATATATCAAGAAAGCTATGCTAACATCATTGATTTGTGTATCAGGAGTTCGAGGGGCAACACAAGGCTAAAATCAGCAGAACGTGACATGATTACAAGAGACAACAAGACCTCTAATGAAGGTGTAACTCGTGCAGAGATTGGAAACCTGCTGGAAGATTTTTAAATAGATATACTAGGCACTCTAACAACGCAGTTTGATATTATGCAAGCCAAACAGAAGCAGAGAAAAATTTGGCAGTATTTTGTCCTAGATGCAAGAAGAAACATAGCCACAAAGAGTTCCCGTTGGATGTAATCAAAGTTTGTGCCATTTTCACGAAATATCATCCCACAGAAGGATGTCCCTCGCTTCCTGGCCTAAAAGAAGTTTATAAGGAGGCAGAAGAAGAATCAAAAGTGGTGTGTCTAGTTAATCAGCGCCGAAAATGGCAACCACAACAATCAGGTATGCCAACTGATCCATTTTCTTCTTTTCAGCCTCCTCAATACAATGCTCATCAATATAATGGAATGTGGGAAAATCAACCACCTTTCCCTAATTGGTCACAACAGCCATTTCCTACATCATCATGGCCAAATCAAACAAATCAAACTAATTAGCCAAATTTTCCTTTCTGCCCACCATTTTGGAAAAACAATACTTATCCAACACAATGGTCCCCCTCTACTTCACAGAGTCAACCCTAGCAGTCAAACTGGCAAAGACCTACAAATCAGCCAGTTGGAAAAATTCCTCTCTCTCAACCTACACTACCAGCTCCCTATACAAACCCCTAGACCAACTTAAGACCGCAACTCCCAGCCCAAACCAACCCAAACCCAAACAATAGGCCAATTCAGTCTATCCAAATAATGGAACCCCCAGAATTAGAAACTGAACTAGGGGAGTGTAATGACCTTCAATTAAGGTCTGGGCGCATAGTAGAAACAGAGAGAAACAATAATGTTCATATTTAAGATCTGTTACCTGTAGAAAAAACATTACAAAAAGAGAAGGAGGTTCAACAACAAAATCAACAACAAGTAACAACTTCCTCTCCACCATTCCCAGAATGATTAATCATACCACGCCCATTAAAACATCCCGATTTTGATCTTCTGGGAGAATTAAAAAATTTGTGTATAAAAATCCCTCTCCTCCAAGCTATCCAAGACATCCCTATATATGAAAAAACCATTAAGGAATTATGCATAAAGAAGCCAAAGAGGAGAACAACCACCAATCCAACTGTCCAAATAGTCGGTACTTTATCTGACTTATTATCAGGAATGGAAACACCTGTAAAATATGAAGATCCAGGAAATCCTATAGTGACAGTGAAAATCCATGGGAAATTGTTTCCAAATGCCTTAGTTGATTTGGGAGCAGCAATCAATATCCTAACAACCACCACCTGTAAAAAACTTGGCATTACATCGCTAGAACCAACAACAACCTTATTGGAATTGGCTGACCGATCGGTAGTCAAACCAGAAGGTACATTACAAGATGTAATGGTATCTGTAGATTCCTAGGAATACCCTATTGACTTCCTGGTTATCAATCCAAAGAATCAGCTAGAAGGACACCCGTTAATCTTAGGTAGACCTTGGTTGGCAACTGCCGATGCTTATATTGGATGCTGACAAGGCAACATGACAATAACAAGGGGAAACCATGTCAAGAATTTAGCTTTATATCCCCCAGCCCAGCCAAGTCTATCAATAATCAAAACAAAAAAACAACCTGTATCATATCTTATGGAAAATATGAGATCACCTCTAACTATAGAAAATGCTCTTGATTTTAAAGATCAAACAGAGGATGATATCATCAATAGTTTTATTAATAAACCAAAAATCAGATCCCATCTACAATGTCACATGATCAAGGCAGCATTTGATAATAAGGAAGAATAAGATCCTTTGAAAGGCATTCCTGATCAAGTAATACCCACTACTTCTATGTACAATAGTAAGATTGTAGAAATTGAGCCGGGAAAAACTCTAAACATTAACAAAAATATGACTGCTGAACAAGAATAGAAGTTGGTCCAACTATTGCGGAAATACAAAGCAGCCTTTGCATGGGATTACCTAGACATGAAAGGAATTGACCCCCAATTGTGTACACACCACATCTATATTGAAAAATATGTGAGACCCATTCACGAACCCCAAAGAAGACTAAACCCTCACCTTAAAGATATTGCGAAAGTTGAATTACAAAAACTATTGGATGTTAATTTCATCTACCCAATATCTGATAGCAAGTGGGTCTCTCCATTATTAGTGGTACCAAAGAAGAACGGAAAGTGGAGAATATGTGTAGATTACCGTGAACTTATCAAGGCAACCCAGAAAGACCACTTTACCCTTCCTTTCATTGACCAGGTATTAGACACATTGGAAGGAAAGAAATTATTTTCCTTCCTCTATGGCTTCAGTGGGTACAATAAAATCTAGATTGCCCCTGAATACCAAGACAAAACTACTTTTACCTGTCCATGGGGGACATTTTCCTACCGAGTCTTACCCTTTGGCCTATGTAATGCCCCAGCTACATTCCAAAGGGCCATTCTTAGCATCTCTGCAGACTTAATAAATGAAGGGCTCGAAGTAGATATGGATGGCTTCACACCTTATGGGGATGATTTTGAGCCAGCATTGGAAAATTTAGAAAAGGTGTTGCAAAGATGTATTGACACTAGGCTTTGTTTAAGCCATGAAAAGTGTCATCTGATGATGACCGAAGGAGTTATCTTAGGGAACTATAGTTCAGCAGCTGGAATTCAGGTGGACCTAGCTAAAATTCAGATAATTTTGTTAATACCCACACCCACCACACAAACAGAGGTACGTAGCTTTCTTGGATTTTCTGGTTATTATAGGAGATTTATAGAACATTATTCTTGAATAGCTGCACCTTTATATGCACTAATTGAAATGTTGATTTTATTTGGATAGATAAATGTGACAATGCCTTCAATGATCTGAAAAATCTTGTTTCAACAACCCCAGTGCTGAGGGGCCCGAATTGGAATTTTCCATTCCAAATTTCATCTGATGCCTCAGACACAGCAATTGGAGCAATGCTTGGGCAGGAGGAAGACAAGAAACCATATGCAATCTATTATATTAGCAAAAATCTATCCCCTTCTTAATTAAATTATACTGTGACTGAGAAGGAATTTTTAGCTGTAGTACATGCTGTAAATAGGTTTAGACATTATATAACTGGGTATCCTGTAGTACTATATATTGATCACTTTTCCATTAAATTCTTAGCAAATAAACCTATTACAAATGGAAGAGTGACAAGATGGTTGATTTTATTGCAGGAATTCGACATTACAATCAAAGATCGACCTAGGAAAGAGAACCCTGTAGCTGATTTTCTGTCAAGAATGCCAAAGCCAACAGATACAGAAGCAGTTGAAGACTACTTCCCAGATGAACATTTGTTCGTTGTTACTGTCAGAACCCCATGGTATGCTGATATAGCAAATTATTTGGAAATAGGTAAATTACCTAAACATCTATCCCTTAATGAACGAAAACAGATAATACAGCGTAGTACCCGATTCTCTTGGATTGGGAGATACCTAATTCACACAGGGGCAGATATGAAAATAAGAAGATGCATCCGGGAGGACGAGGTATTTGATATTTTGAAAGCATGCCATGATGGGAAGTGTGGCAGAAATTTTGTAGATCGGAGAACTTCCCATAAGGTTTTACGAACAGGCTATTATTGGCCTACCATCTTTAAAGATGCCAAAAAAATTGTGCAGGCCTGTGATAGCTGCCAAAGGGTAGGTCGCCCTGGGCAGTCTGATGAAATTCCTTTGAAGCCTCAACTAGTAATTGAACCGTTTGAATGTTGGGCCCTTGATTTTGTTGGCCATATTAGCCCTCCATCAAACCAAAAAACATACATTCTAGTTGCAATCGAGTATGTCACTAAATGGGTTGAAGCAGAGGCACTTTCAAAAGCTACAGAGGACTCTGTAATACAATTTATTTTCCAAATATTTGTGCGATATGGCCTCCCGAGGGACATAATAACAGATGGAGGACCACAGTTTGTGGGTAATAAAATAGCTAAAACATTACAGAATTACCACATTCAGCACAAGATTACAACCCCATACCACCCACAGGCAAACGACCAAGTTTAGAGCACAAAAAAAGTAATTGAATCCATATTGACAAAAAATGTTGCCTCACACAGACGTGACTGGGCCTACAAGCTGCCAGAAGCCTTGTGGGCATACCGAACAACATGGAGAGCCACTACGGGATATTCACCGTATCAATTGGTATTTGGAAAAGAGCCCATCTTTCCAATAGAGTTTGAAATTCATACGTTAAGGACAGCCCAAAAAGTAGGTCTAGATTTAAATGAAGCCCAGGCCAAAAGACTGCAGCAAATTAATGAGTTAGATGAAATTAGGCTCTCTGCTCTTCAACACACAGCATTAATTCAACAACAGAGAGCAAGATGGCATGACACCCTTATCAAAGAAAAGATCTTCCATGAAGGAGATTGGGCACTCCTCTATGATTCTAGGTTTCAATATTTTCCAGGGAAACTCCAGACATGATGGCTCGGACCTTATGAAATCCAAAAAGTGCATGATAATGGAACTATTACATTAACCACCATTGATGGATCTGGCCATTCCTTTAAAGTAAATGGTCATCGAGTGTGATTATATCATAAACTGCTTACTCGAGAATCCTTCTACCAACAGTTACGAGAAGATTCTACCATGAAAATTCTGGCTGAAGGGGATAACTCCTCCTTGGCACCCATTTATTAAATCATTTCTTTTTTTTTAAATTTGTACATAAAGATTGTTCATTTATTTTGATTGTTTGTTTCATGGATTTTTTTTTTTTTAAACTCTGTTTATTTCGTTTATTTTGAGTTTTTGTTGTTCCTTTCCAAAGGAACAGCAACTTTGCTGAGAGTGTTTTCGCTGTTCCTTTTGAAAGGAATAGCAGTTGTGCTATTTTTTTTCGATTTTTTTCAAATTCTCTTTTCTGTTCCTTTCGTAAGGAACAAAAGTAATGAAGATTCTTTTTGCTATTCCTTTCGAAAGGAACAACATTTCCGCAAATCGTTTTTGTTGTTCCTTTCTAAAGGAACATCACCTTTTTGAGTGGATTATTTTTGTTTTAGATCAGCATTTTGAGGATTTTTGATGACTCTTCTAAAGGCAAACATACTATTCATATACAATCATACAAATTAAAGCTTACTGTAATTAGAAAATCAAAAGAAATCGTCATTTTTAAGAAAATTGTTTGGTAATGATAAGTAAAAGGAAAAAGGGACATAATCAATAACATGACTTTGATGTCTTACTACCACTGAATTAATATGATCGATTATCCTTATCATGTTGGTTATTTCCCATATTTTATAACTTTATTTTATTTTTACTTATGGAGTAGGAATAAGGGCATATTCTTTTCTATTGAGATGTTCAGACTTCTTCCACCATCCCTACTCTTAAGGAGTGTTGAGCCATCCTTTATGTATAAGTAGGAAAATGTGATATGAAAAAGAAAAATATTTACATATTTCACTAATAATTTTATGATTTGGCAGATGGAGGATAGGGGGTCTCATCAAGAGCCAGCCTACCACGATCATAAGGAAGCAAGTGAAGTGGCATTCCCATCACGGCCACCAAACCAGGGATATGGTCCAATGGAAAATTGCGAAATTAAAAAGTCCTTGGAACAGGAGGTCTCATCATGAGCCAGCCTGCCTTTTCACTTCTTCCCAGTGAGTGGCATTGTGATTTATCTGGTCACCACACCAGCACAATGGCCTTCGTTATGACATTTAACAAGCACTTCCTCAGCATAAATAAAGGACAATGGTTCCAAGGGTGAGAAAGCAACTTTGTCAAGGTTATGGACACCTGTGGGCAATAGAGCTCTGCTGATGGTATTGGAGTCACATTTATATACATCAATAGTAATATTAAACCCTTTTTCCTATATCTCTATTTAAATATCAAATGAAATTATGAGTCCCTAACCTTTGATTTCGAACCTATTATACATGAAAATCATTATCAATCGATCACATTAGTTTGATTGGTAATAAACGCATCTGTACTTATGTTTATCTTACGTTGTCCCTTCTCCTTATCTTTGAATCTTTACAAAACGTTTCTATATCTATTTACGATTTATCACACGCATTGATTTCAATAAAAGCTATAATTTGATTGATTGTATCATGATTATGCCTGCTTTTTCCTGCCGTACAACTGTTGCGCAACACTTTCCTCTCTTAATTGATGGTCAAAGATGACCTATCATCCTTCAGGGGGGTGCAGATGTCTTCATGCAGATCAAATTCCGATATTTCTTTACCTATATGCGAACCAAATCCCTACATTCTAGGGAATAACAAAAACTCAACGACATTATTCCAATTCACCGTGTTGTGTTGTTCCATTACAATCACTGTGTGTTTGGAAAGAAGTAACAGTGTGCAGAGATGATGGGAGGATGACCAGTTCGCAGTGAGCCGCAAGTGCTAGTTGTTTCTGATGTTGCACGAGAGATTTTGGAAAAATTGGGATGGATTACATATCTCACGAGGATACAACAACCCCATGAAACAGTTGCCACCGAGTTTTTACAGAACTTGTAGGAAGGATACTCCATGGTTAGAGGAAGACAGATAGCTGTATCCGATGAAATAATTGTAGAGGTGTCTGGCATTCCAACGCAAGGAACTATATGGACTCAGAAGAAGGTCAGGCTTCGAGAAGCCATGAAGACTTTTCAGGATGACAGACAGACATTGCTCGTCAAAGGCAAAGGAGTTCAGCCAACATCATTGGGAGAACCATGGACGGAATTGGCCAAGATAGTGTAGGCCTATATAACATGTGACGGAAGGAAAGACGTGGTAAGACCTCGCCACCTTAAGTTACTGGCTGTATTAAAACAGAAATGCACTGTAAATTTTCCTGCATTTTTAAATTCCTTACTGCATGATATTGCTCGTAGTATAAGAAAAGCTCAATACGCGGACATGGTGGTCAGCCACCATTGCCTAATCAGATTAATAGTGAGTTGTAGTCTCGCCCAACAACAAACCAGCTGGGAAGAGTTGATATTCTCCATTGATGAAGGGTTAACCTTACCTACCTCGAAACGGAAGAGAATGGCTAGCTCAATAGCTGAGCCATCAATTCACAGACAGTGCCTTCGTCCAAAACGAAGTAGGGGAATGATAGAAGGACTTCTAGGTAGCAGTAGCCAGCCCTTGGAATTGCCCAGCTCGGAGGATGAATAGCCTCCATAATTGGAAGGAGGAAGCCCTCTTACAGATGAAGAAGAGGAAATTGAGGGAGAAATTCGCTACTCAGATGACGAAGAAATGAGCCACCACACCAGTGGTGAGAAACAAACTAGTGCAGAAGAAGGAAATAATGAAGAAGAGGAAATTGAGGGAGAAATTCGATATTCGGATGAGGAAGAAGGAAGCTATCATACTTATGAGGAGGACGAAGATAATCATATCAGTGAAAGAGAAGTAACAAAGCCTCCCAAAAATACTACTATAATTTCACCACGAAGCCCTTTACGGGAAGACCAATTGGCCCAAATTTTGGCCAATATGAGTGACTATGGGCAGCCTCATAGCCCTTTGGACCTTAACATTGATATGAATTAGTTTCCAGAGCACTCTGCTATCAACAAAGAAATAGTTGAAGAAATTTTGGATGAAACAACAAACCCTAACAAAGGAATAGAGTCAGCTAGGGTTGCTTCCCCTAAAAAGCATGAACAAGAAAAGGAGAACATCGAAGCAATATCCCAACCTGAAAGTTCTCAGGGGATTGCAGAGTCAATTGAGGGTATAATTCCTGAAGAATTTAGCCAAGGGAATATGAATATTGAATAAGAACCCCAAGAAGAAAATAGAGAAGAGAACCCAATTGAAGGTACGGTTGATGAGGACCAAAACCCTGTTGAGCAAAAAGGTACAGAAAAAGGAACAGTCGTTCCATTAAGAAAAAGGAAGAAAGTAACTGAGATTGAAAAGCTTCGGAGGGAATGAATGAAGCTTCACAGACTCATGGAAAAATTGAGGCAAACCATAAGGGTTCTTAGAATGAAACAAATGCCCAAGCGAGCCCCAAAGAGAAGAAGCGTAGCCACCAAGCGAGCTTCGAAAAAGAGGAAAGTGGCCGCTAAGATGAACCCCCAAGTTGCAGAAGCTATGGCTGAGCCTAATTATGGAGATATGGAACAACAAGCAGCTATTCCAGAGAGACCCACTTCAAGTGAAAACATGCAAGCTAGTAGTCAGAATACTTTTAGTGACCCTACATTAGCCAAACTCCAAGAAGAGTTGGCATAGGCTTGACTGGAAAGGAAAAAGTTGGAATACGACACTGTCCCTAGGAGGAGATATCAAGAGTTGCAGCAGCAGATGAAGACCATCCATGAAGTAGAGGCTGAAGCCCACGAGAAGTGTCGAAAGGTAGAGGAAAAGGATGAAAAGGTAATGGATCAATTAAAATTAGCCTAGAATCGAATGGACACTCTCTGTTCATTATACAATGATGTCTTAGCCTGTAGATGCCCTGCCAAGAAATATGCTTTATTTTTATTAGAAAGATATTTAAAACTAAAGATTAAGGTAGTTAGGGCAGGAAAATCTATAGAGCTAAAAACTATAGATGACTTTGTAACATGCTGCAAACTCTATGGGGTAAAGGTACAACGCCTCTTATGTGAGTTTTATTTGCATAATCTAATATTGGAAAGTGATAGTGAGATAAATCCTAGCCCTTTTATGGGTGATATCCAATACCAGGCATTTATTTCCTTTGCTGTTAATCAGTTAAAATGGCTTAAAGCCTATAATGTTTTTCAAAGGTAGGAAAATGAATTAGATTTGTGGGTTAGGAGTGAACCTGAGAACCCATTACAACTATGGGCTAGGTAGAAGAATTTGATGACAAAGGAAGGTGTTATCCAAACATTAGGGCCTGTCCATAAATCGGTTATCTTGAATGGGACAGATTATTTCCTATCTATTAGAAACTAGGCTTACATAGCGGCTAAGGGCCGATGGGGAATTTCCAATCGAAATGTGCAAAATAGAGAACCATTTAAATACAAAAACTTTGGGCTAGCTGTAGACCGCTTGGTTTCCTATAGTAATCTCATTTTGAAAGAAGGACCATTCTGGCTAGGGTGTAGGTTTCGAAGCCCCTTTGCCTGGTATCCTACTATAGACTACAAAGCCATTTATGAACTACCCAAAGGACAGACAGAGCATGTTTTCGAAGCATTAGTTGCACTGCATGGTTTTAGACCTTTTGATGAAAAACCTTATCCATCTTATTCTTTAACTACTATGCATGTGAACTATAGTTTTCATGAGGACATGAAAAATATTAAGTAGGGGGGTATGTTGAGCAGTGGAAAAGGTATGAAATCACTATGTATTTGCTCATTCTTTTACTATAGACATAATCCTTTTTACCTTAGAAAGGTGATTTATTATAAAAATTATGGTAGAATTGGAAAGATGTATGTTTATTGTAAAAAGATGACTAAAGATTGTTTTTTGTTGATAAAAATAGGAATTAGACGAAGTGAACAGCCATACCAAAGGTGAGGCTGAGATGAATGCAACTGCTATTCCTCCAACGTTAGACCAAATCCTGCCAAAGACAAGGAAATCCGAACGCATCGTTAAGAAAAGGCAGGGGACAGCTTGGCTTCGGTCAAAGTAAACCATGTGATAACTAAAAGAATGGAAGCGAATCCCTCAGGATCCTTCGATCCTGAGGGATCGTTGTTCAAGCCTCATCTTATTCCTCGTCTTATTCGTCAAGATCTGATATATAAGGCAACGCCTTTAGTGATTAAGGGGGTCGGAGATTCTTGTACTCAAAACATTTCCTTTGTAATATTGTGTTTTATTGACTCTCGGCTTTAGAGAGTGGTCTCTGTAATACTTTATGATCGATTAATATAAAAGACACGTTTCATTTCACTTCTCAAGTTCTAAAGTAGCCCAGCAGTGTTTCACTGGTGCTTAGGGCCTGGACCTGGTGAAATCACCCTACTGTTTGTATTTATAACCTTTGCTTACTATTGTGTGAATTTGTGTTTAAATTCATTACGATTACAGAGTTGATTGATTGTTGTTGGATTGAAAACAGATTCATTGTGAGCATTAACGAACTACACTGCTATTTTATCATTTGCAAGAAGTGTATTCACTGTTTATTTACCTTGCTATCTTTATAAAGCTTTGTTGTTCTATATTCAATTCTAGTTGATGTTCTATTGGTTTATAATTCTTTATGATTGACTATTTCTTAATATTAGCTATTGACAGGGTTGAAGTATTAAGATTAGTTTCCTGATTGCGTTAAGTTTAGAATTGCTTTTCAATTCATGTTTGTTGTTCCATTCCTGTTTATTGTTCACTTCTTATTTATAGACTCGGATTAGTAGATAGATTGTTTACAGTTGCTGAGTGCGCATAGGAATTACGAGTTGTTGTTCCTTTCCAACTTTTGTTATTAGTGGAAGTTCCTTTCATTTATTTTCATCAACAAGTAGTTTGAGTTTGATTTCATTTTTATTGCTTCAAGAATAGGACCACCAACTATAGAGGACATTGGTTACTGCTTCCAAGTTCCCAGATTGGTTATCTTGCCTCAGTGTGATTTCAGTTGCATCGATTTCTAAGGGAAGGATTTATTGCTACTGTATCCCTGATCAATGTTTTACAGATTGATGTAGTTAAGATTTCAGAGCATTTCCATTTATGTTACTGTAATTAGATTTATTTACAAGCATCCATTTACTCTTTTATTTAGAATTATGTACTACATCTTCATAGCGTTACTCTTAGTTAATTGCAGCCTCAGACAGAGTACACTCTTGAAATAAAAATTTGCTCCCGGATTGATAATTAATGTAGGCTAATTAGGTGTTTAAAATATACCTTTTTATGCTCCAACACCTTGGTCCATATAGATGGAGATCCTCTCTTATTAACAAGTGTTGCATGCAACCAATAGTCCTTGTTGGTAATGTTGTTTCTTTGAACTTGTGTGAAATTAACCAGTTTAATTTTGTGAAACTTGTGTGAAAATAACCAGTTTACTAGTGTGAAAATTCCATGGAGGTTGCAAGCCAAGGCCATGGCCATTATTTCTCTTGAAAACCAAAAAATATTGATCTTGATCAATGATTGTATTTGAAATGTATGGATAAATAACTACTTCTTACATACACTCACATATACAACTTCCATGCTCAAATCCCCAATTTCAATTTGGGTCAAATATTTTATCCAGACCTCTCTAACAATATGGTGTCATACTCCCTTAAAATATAGGGGAACTAAAAAATATTAAGTGAATATTTATAATAAACATGCACATTCTTTTTCAAAATACGTAATTTTCAGCTAAAAGAATATTAACCAATATAATACACTTTAGTAAATTAGTGAATTCCAACTCCAATTATGATTTTAATTCATATACATTAGTTTTTAAATCAAACATATCTGATATCCTTTTGGATAATTACTTGTAGAGAAACCTGAACTCAACAAACAAATATTTGTAGGCTACCTTGGGAGAATATTTGAGTAAAAATTTCAACAATCAAACTTATGAGTTCATCCATTAAATTCTATCATTGGATTTTATATTTCGTGAACTAGCGATTTGACTCATTAGTAAGCCTCGAAAATGCTTTGACCAAGTACAGGTAATTTATAGAGGATTTTATATTTCATGAACTGGCCATTTGACTCATTAGTAAGCCTCGATAATGCTTTGTTCGAGTACAGGTAATGTATAGAAATAAATACCCTACATCATCTATAGCTACAACAATGTAAATATGGATACCCCTTCCACGTGTTTATTGGATACCTTAGGTCAAGAAGGATGATGAGGCGGTGATGAGGCCTTTTCCCTGGAAAATTTGAGAAACACTAGTACACCATTAAACCTTATAGGGAAAGCCCTGTGAGCATTAATTAATATGGTCAAGATGGTTGCATGGGGTGCACACTTCGAATGTGTGAGATGCGTACAAGACCTATCCATATGTATGCCTGTAAGGTGGCAATGTTGTTTTATTTTGAATTTAATAATAAGCAAGATAAAAAATAAAAAATTTAATACAACAATAAAAGAAATAATAAATTAAATTAAATTGAAATAAAATGTTGATCTATGGCATGTGTGTGTGTTATTCAAAAGAAGCTACCACAATCTTCTCAAGTTCCAATCTTTTTCCCCATCAACTCACCACTACTTGCACAAGTTCCAATTTTTTTATGCAGATTGCGATAGGAGCACCCATTCAGTTAATTTCATGGCAAACATGGCTAGTGATTTGATATGAATATACTTTCTAACCTTGTATTTCTGATGCAGGTTGTGATTTTTTATTTCATGGAGGACATGAATAATGATTTGATATGAACAATGTAAAAATATTTCAGTTGGCGCAAGCTTTGTTGTAGATCTTGTAGTTATGTACTTAATTTTGTTTTCTTTATAAATTGGCAAGATTGAGGGATGAAATAAGAGATTGGAAGAAGAGCTAATAATTGACAAGACTATCTATCTGAAACATGGCACTGAGCACAATGCCTTTGTCTTATCTTTGTTTTTGGCTCCTAGGATGAAGGGTGCATTGAAGCATTTGGGATTGTACAATATCACCATGTTCGTGCATGCTTATTCGTCAATTCCAGACGACCATAGAGACAATAACCTGAAATACTATGCATTCAGAATTTTCCTAAAGAGAAATGACAGTTCGAGAACCCGATGCTAGCATAATCTGCTTCTAGCTCATATAATGATGCTATAGGTTATGTCTCTAGTGCTGGAAATTAATTCCAACTGCAATATGAGTAGGAGGACAAAAAAAATCAATTTTGATGTTAAAATTTGAGGACAAAAGGCAGCAGAAAAATTTATTATTTTATTGAGCACTCAACCGTGCATTCATTTCCTGTGTTTAAACCCTACAAGTCCAAATTCTTGTTATAAGGTCATAGCCCTGTTCTATATTTAAAATATTTGGTTTAAACCACGCAACCCGCGCTCTTAATTTCATTCACCTACTAGCCATAAACCATCCACCAATTGAGTTATTTGTCGCGCATTCGTTTGGGTTTGAAAATTTCCACATCATTTGCGTGGAGCCCGCCAGGTCCACATCACCATTCTCGACGACCAATCAACGCGCTACCGCAAGCGCTGAGGCTTGCGTCATCACACTCCAAACCTTTGCAATAAGTCGTCCCCACCACTTCCATGTCAACAGTCCGCAGCCAATCACAAGCGTATTGCATAGAATGGTGCATACGTCACCGGTGCTCCAAAACCTTGTGATAATTTCCGGCCCACCTCTGCCAGCACATCCACCTCCGGGCCAATAGGAGTGTTTCGCATCGCTTTGAGTTCCAGTCGGATGGTGGGTTAATTGATGTGATAACCCGTCACACGACATTTGAAATGTTTCGCATAATGTAATAAGATTTCAAAACCTTAGGTTTAATGTTTTGTTTTATTTGTTTCTATACACCATGACGACAAGTTTCATGTTATTTTTAAACTTAGGTTAAAAAGGTTTATAATATATATTGTAAACATAAAATGTTTATAATTAATCTATATATATATATATATATATATATATATATATATAATGTTGAGAGGGTAATACAATAGTGAAACTGTGTGTGTATGCCAAGAGCATTAGCAGAAGACTGTGTAAGTGTGTATGCCCGAAGACAGAGAAGAAGAGAGCGTTGTGTGTGTAGTAGGAAACACAAGAAGTATTTTTCATTGTAATCCAGAACTGTAGTTCTGAGGAAGAAATTAATTTGTAACAGTTTAGAGTTTTAAATGAATAAGATTTTTTACTCCATCTCTGTCCATAATATTTTATCGCTATCTCTGTGTTGGAAGAGGAATTTTATTTCCTCTTTGTTGTTTAGGAATAATCAGAAATTCCAACATGGTATCAAAGCTAGTCCAGGCTCTCAGCAGTTGCTGAAGAAGCTGAAGGAAGAAAAACGAGTTTGTTGAAGTTTTCTCCAGTAGAGTGAAATATCAGCAAAGTCAGGTATTTACCAAAATAGAGTTTTTTGTTTGCTTGAAGATTATAGTCCAAAGAGCTCTCAGCAGTGAGAAGGTTTGCTTAAGAAACACAGTCAAGTTTTAGCATAGTTCTGTAAGCTAGCTATGGCAGGAGCCATCACAAGCATGAGTATGGGAAATACTCAACTCCCATAGTTCAATGGGAAGAACTATGACTATTGGGAAATCACAATGAGAGCCTTGTTTGCCTCTCAAGATTTATGCGAGCTAGTAGAAGATGGCTTAGAATAACCAGCAGATGAACAAGAATTTAATGCCTTAACACAGGCAAAGAATGATTTACTGAAGAGTAGTAGAAAGAAGGACTCAAAATCCCTCTTCTATATCTATCAGGAAATGCATGAAAGCATATTTCCAAGAATTGCAGCAGCAAAGAAGTCCAAGGATGCATGGGATACCCTTCAGACAGCCTATCAAGGAATGGAGAAGGTAAAGACAACAAATATTCAATTAATGAGAAGATATTTTGAAGTCATTTGCATGAAAGAGTCTGATACAATAGACTCATTCTTCACATTGTTGATTGGGTTGGTTACCCAAATGAGATCTCATGGAGAGACAATAAAAGAAAGAAGAATAGTGGAGAAATTATTGAGGAGCTTACCCTCAAGATTTGAAGTGATAGTAACAACCATTGAAGAGACAAAGAATCTCTCATTGTTTACTGTTGATGAGCTTCATGCATCATTGATGACACATGAAAAAAGATTGAGCAGAACAACAAACTCATCTTTCGAGCATGCCTTCAAGACCCAAATTTCCTTTGGAAGAGGAAGAGTTCAAGGCAGATCAAACTTCAGAGGAAAAGGAAGAGGCAGAATCCAAAACAGAGGAAGAAAAAACCCTACAAGTACAAGTGGAAGGGGAAGAAATCAAAGTCAGAATCAAAGCCAAAGCAGCAGCCAACAAGGTGGAAAAAATCAAGCACATGGACAAAGGTATGATAAATCCCACGTCCAATGTCATTAATGTAAGAAGTATGGCCATTATTCCAATGAATGTAGGAAGAAACAGAGTGAGATGGGTAAGAGACCCAGTGCAAATTTTACTAAAGAAACTCTCAGTCAAGAGAATTTGTTTTTAGCATGTAATATGGCTGAAGAGATAAGTGAAGATATATGGTTTCTAGATTCAGGATGTAGCAACCATATGAATGGAATCATTTCTATGTTTTCCATGATTGATGAAAATGTAAAGTATCAAGTAACATTGGGGATAGATAGTAAAGTCTCTCTCATGGGAAAAGGTAGAGTAAGTGTTTTGACAAATAAAGGATAAAGAAAATCCATATCATATGTCTACTATGTACCTGGTATGAAGTGTAACCTTTTGAGAATTGGATGGCTCATTCGGAAAATCTACAATGTATTCTTTGAGGATGATGTATGTACCATCATGGACATACCACTAAGAAATGAGAGGATTGCACAAGTGAAGATGACAAGAAACTAAATGTTTCCTCTCAAGATGAGAGACAATTTGAAGAAAGGAGCTGTAATGGCAGCAGTGACACAAGAGATATTCCAAAGAGAATAAAAAGATGAAAACTGGTTATGGCATTTGAGATTTGGACATCTCAAGTTTGGAGGTCTTAATTTGTTGCACAGAAAAGGAATGGTAAAGGGATTACCATTGATTTAAAAGCCAGACAGTCTATGTGAAGGCTGCATATTGGGAAAACAACACAGAGAAAGATTTCCATAAAGAAAGAGCATAAGGGCAAAGGAACCCTTAGAAATAGTCCATTATGATTTGTATGGTTCAATGCAAACACCATCATTAGCAGACAACCACTATATGCTTACCTTTATTGATGATTACACAAGAAAAACATGGGTAGATTTCTTGAAGTTGAAGAGTGAAGTGTTTGAGAAGTTCTGCCACTTTAAAGCTCTTGTTGAGAATCAAAGTGGGTAGCATATTAAATTTGTAAGGACTGATAGAGGAGGAGAATATATCTCCAAATAATTTCTACTTTTTTGTAGAGAAAATGGAATTCACAAGAAATTTACATCAAGGTATACACCACAGCAAAATGGAGTTGCTGAAAGAAAAAATAGAACCATCATGGACATGGTAAGAACCATGTTGAAGGAAAAACATTTTCTGAATGAATATTGGGCTGAAGCTGTACATTGTGAATCATATGTCTTGAATATATGCCCAACAAAGAGTGTTATGAACAAAGTTCCTAAAGAAGCTTGAGTGGCAGAAAACAATTTTTCACCCACATGAGAGTTTTTGGTTGTGTGGCTTATTCACACATTCCAAATCAGCTAAGGAAGAAGTTGGACAGTAAGGGGGAGAAGTGCATATTTGTTGGATACAGTGTGTTAGTGTCAGTCTGGTCATACTGCCATCAGTGATCAAAATTTCTCTTTTGCATTTGCATATTAGGATTTTCATACCATAAATTTTCACCATTCCATTAGGTCATGGATTCATTGATGGTAGTGGTTTTTCATCAGTTTTCCCTCATGTAATACTTGGTGAATCTCCTCTCTATGGTCTTTAGTCATGAGTCACTTTCACTCCTAAATCCATATTATTAGGTCATAAGGTTGGTCTCATTAGGTTCTAGGGTCTCATTATGGTAAAATTAATGAGACAAGTGTCAATAAATATCAGAAAGGTCATGAGGAGGTCAAATAAACTCAAAGTCGCAGCATCTGGGAAAATCAAAGAAATTTTCTATTGAACTTGACATAATTTTCACCTAAAAACCATGTTTTGAGGTGAAAACATGGTACTTTTCCAGTATCGTCATCTTTTATGTAATTTTATGTCATCATATGTAATAAGTCACACTTCAAAAGTTGTTATCTCTACAAAGTCACCACCCTACCCTTCAGAGACGTTTTCCACAACATTTTCAACACAAAATCGTGTTCCAAGCATGTCCATCAGAAAGAACCTGGAAAAATCTTTCCAACGGTATATTATATTCTCAAAACTGACTCCTGGATTAAAAATTATGCCTAACTGAATAAAGCTCCCCTATAGCCTAACCCTTCCCCTTTTCCCATTTCTTCCTTACACTTTATTTCATAAAATTTTAATGCTTTTCTTTCTAAAATACCTTTTTCCCGATCCGATTACCTAATCGCATCGCAAAGGTCTTGCTTCCGATTGATCGCAACACTTAAGTCATGTGTCGCGATTGACCCCACACGATTTAAACCCCGACCGTAGATCTCCTTAAACGATCTGACGACCCATATTGCGATCACATCATCGCAATCGCACGTCCCGATTGACCTACCCCGATGGACCCATCCCCGATTACTCTGATTGCGATTAACTCCGCTCGATTACACCTCCGCCGTCGATCTTCCCATCCGATCGGACGGCCCACAGCCCATCGCTCCATCGCAATCACATTGCCCTTAATATGTTACACCTACTCCCTTCCGATCTCCCGATTGCGATTGACTAGACCCAACCTTAAAATATTTTGCCCATTTCCCAAAAAAAAGTGCTATTTCCCTTTGCAAATGCGCTAAATCACATTTTAAATATTTATTAAGTGTTTTAAACCTCCGCTTCCCTCCCCGCCGATGTGATTCATCGCAATCGGCTATTCCCTTTGCACAATACATTTTCTCCTCCTCCCCGCGATTTGCAATTGCAATTGGCCTCCTTTGGGTCCCACCTTATAACCTTTCCGCCTTTCAATTAAAATTGTTGTTTTTCCTTTTTAAAGGCGTGAAGATTGATTTAAATCTGTTTAAAGGGATTTCTCCAATCAGAAACTACTTTTCCTTATTTATTCCTCCACTTCTATTGTATTACCCCCATCCCATCTTTCCAATCGCATCGCAAGTTTTGTCGCTTCGTTCCAAAGCGCCCTCCCGCTTCGATCTCCGATTGCGATTCGAGCCCACCTCCTTTCCCTTCGCTCTTTCTCATTCAAAATGAGTCTTTCCTTCACTAAAAGGCATAATTTCATTTTTTCAAAGGCATTCTCTTCAATGGTTAGTTTTCTTCAAAGGATAAAAATGGAGCAACATTCAAGGAAGAGAAACTAATTATGAAACAGTCACATATTTAGCAATGATTAATAAGGGATTGGTTCTACAGTTTCTTCTTCTCACTTGTTGGATGTAACTGCAAAATCTTCAAATGGTTAAAAATGTATTTTTTCTCCTCTTTTTCAGTGGAAAACTGTTGGTCTCTTTCCTATGATCGGATTTTAGTTCCTGAGCTAGTGAAACAACTCCTCTTTCTGTGGACCTACTTCCCTCAGATTTATGCCTATTTAATGTAATTTTAAGTCATTTGCAAAGAGTCAGGAAGTAAGGGGAATAGTGTGGAAATAGTTTGGAAATCTTGGAGGACGCTCTGCGCTCCCATTGTAACAGTTTGACAGGGAATTAATAAGATATGCAGCTCTAATTTGTGAGATCCATGTGGTATGAATTTTAGCATTTGTTCTTTCCTTGGTGTTCATCTGTAAATTTTTTATGTTTACCATTCATTCACTCACATTTTCTGGTTGAATGCTTTCAAGATAGATAGGTAGAATCCATTTTTAATGCTCTACCTTGGGAAATCATTCAATACTCTATGTTTTCTTCTGTTTGAAAAGGATCCATCTCCTATGCCCTTTTCAGCTCCTCACCAGTCTTACCATCCCATCATTCTTTAAGCTTAATTGCTAAAATTCCTGCCCACCTTGCCCCATGAAATACCCTGTATCTCTGATTTAATTCCCCTGTCCCCAACTGCCCCATATGTTCCATACAACCCTAAAAATTCATTAAAACATTTCCCATTATTACACCTAGCCTAAAATTAGTTTTCATTATACTTCATTGAATATATTTTCCCAGAGAGAGCCCTCTCCTGACCTTGTAGGGCTAGCTACAAGGCTGAGCATGGTTTGAGGTTACACTGATTTTCATTTTTCAGCCTGAGGTTCAAATTAGGTGATAACATTTATGGCAACCATACTGAGGAAGGTTTTATAATAAAAGATTGATCACCCCAGTAATATCTTCAATATAAATTCCTGGACTCTGGAAGATGATGTTCAGAGTTTGCTAGGCTGAAATAAAACGTTGTACAATAGAAATTTAACCACACTGGCTTCAAGAATATACACAAGGGCCAATCCAGATCCAAATCTTCCCCATGTGTTTGAAAATCCTAATCTCATTCCAAGAATAGTCATAAGACAAGAGGGATCACTAATTCCTAGACCTATCTTCAGATCCCATACCTGGCCTAGTGAGTGGTTGTTTGTAGAAGATCTTTCTTTTGATGAGTGTTTTAAGCTTTCTTTATTTAGAAGTAAGTCTGAAACTGCACTTGATGACACATTTTTAGATCCAGAATTTCTTATAGATATTGAAGTTCAAAGGGAAAACACATCAATTGATGATTATATTTTGAATTCCCCTCAGACATCTATCATTGTAACCAATATCCCTGAGCCTTCAGAGTCATCAGGAACAAAATTTCCTCCCCTTAATTCATCAGCGTTCCCATCAGTCAATTCTCAGCTTTCAACTCCTCCATCAACACCTCCCTTAAATCCTAGTAGCACAAACACTGTTGTAAATCCACCTCAAGTCATGGCTGCTCGCTATGCACCCCTGGTTTTACCTCAGGTTCTGAATGATATGCCTGCTGATTACCAAAGTAAAATACCTATCTTTGATGCCACTCAAAACATCACAGCCCAGCAACATGTTGATAAGATGAATGAACTTTTTGATCTTCATGAGGTAGAGGCAGAGAATGTAACCACAAGGTTGTTTGTCCAATGCTTTGGAGGTGAAGTTAGAAAGTGGTTCAGAGCCTTACCAGCAGGCTCTATCCGTACCTTGCAGGAGTTACATACATAGTTCTTAGATCGATGGGAGGTAAAGAAAAACCCACTCCAAATTTTGTCTGAATATGAAAATATTAAAATAAATATGGGTGAAACTTTACAGGATTATTGTGTGAGATTTAATGCTGTATATAATGTTATTCTGGCCAATCTTAAACCCCCTGTGGATTTAACTTTTCTCAATTTTCCAGATGGTTTTGATGCCGATATGGCATATCAGCTACGAGAAAGAGATCCTACCACACTTGAAGATATGCAGAAGATAGCTATGAGTGTAGAAGTGAATTTGCTGGCCAGAAGAGCGCGGACAAGGGTTGAAAAGAGAGTAACTATGAAATAAGAGGCATCTCCTTTAGATAGTAAAATGGATACTTTGATCCGGATAGTGGAGAAGATGGTTGATCGATTAACCATTTCAGATAGGCCTGAAGCACAAATTAGGAATCTAAATTTCAGAGGGCAGCAGACGCAATTCAGAATTAAGTAGAGAGAACAAAGAGCACAGGACCAAGAAGAACCACAACAGCAGATCAGAACTCCATTATAGCAAAACTATGTTCAAGGAATAGAAACAGATGATGATTATGATCCTGTGGTTGAAGCCAATCATTTCTTCATTGCATATGGTGCCCCCATATTTCTCACAGAAGATGAGGAATATACAGCAATTATAGACATTTTAAAAGATGAAGACTTCATATTGGCTAATGACGTAGTGTTAGAAGAAGAGTCTGATGATTTCCAAAGAGGATACATGAACACTTTATTATCACAACAGAAGCAGTACTCTTTGAGGAGCATAGATGTGCCGATCAGTCCCATTCAGAAAAAAAGAGAGCTGCAATCGAAGAACGATTCTTCAAATACTCAGAAGAAAGGAAAAAATCTTGCCAATCCTTCCCCCAGCAAGACATCCTCAACAATTAACACTGCAAATGAAAAAATCCATCATAGCGCAGCAAAGGAGAAAGCCGAGAAAAAAGATCCTCCCGTCAAAGAGGTAGAAAAAGTTCCTTCCTTTAATTTAGAAAATGAGATTTCTAAGCTGAAGGTGTCCATGCCCTTGACTGAGTTGGTTAAAAACAATACTTATAAACATCAGGTATCTAGAATTTTGCAAATAGACTCTGTTTCAGACATGGTAAATGTTGAAGATGATTATCCTGAACTCATTTTTGGTCCAGCCACAGAAGATCAATCTGAAGAAAGTGAAGTACCTCCCTTTTACCTGAGTCTTAGATTACATGAGTTAATCTTACATAATGCTATGTTGGACTCTGAAGCCTCACATAATTTGATGCCCAAAGCCATTATGGAGAAGTTAGGACTTGATATTACCCGCAAATACCATGATTTGTACTCTTTTGACTCAGGTAGGGTCCATTGTATTGGTCTTATCAAAGACTTGGTAGTATCTTTAGATCAAATCCCAGCTAAGAATGTTTTGATGGATGTAGTTGTTTCCGATGTTCCACCATGGTTTGGAATGCTTCTATCTAGGTCTTGGGGTACAAAAACTTAAGGGAACCATGCAGCTTGACTTCTCTTATGCCACCATTCCCGTGTTTGGTCAGTTGAGAAAACTATATAGGGAGAAGAAAATGAAATATATGATCACTAGCAAAGAGAAGCCAGTTAATCATCCCATTAATGCAGTCCACAAAGATTTAGAGTCATTTGTATTATATTCAAATGGTGGTTTGAATGATGAAAATATTCATTTGGTACAAGTATATGAGATACCTGAAATTTCAGAAAATTTCAAAGAAGTCCTCAAAATGGAAAGGGATAAAGTAGCAAGCATTGATGAGCTTCCTGCCTGCCAGGAGAAAAAATATAGTGAACAGTAGAAAGATGTAGAAATCAGTCAAGATAAAATGGAGAAAGAAGTAAAATTCCAGCATCTGGAAGAAGAAGAAGAAGAAGAAGGTCTTTGGAGCATGGAATTTGATGGGGCTATTGGTAAGGACGGTGCTAGTATAGGAATATGGATTAGGAGCCCTATTTTCAAGCCTAAAAAGTTTCCTAGTAATGTTAGAGTATGTGCTTACAAGTTGGCTTTTGACTGCTCTAACAATGAAGCAGAGTATGAAGCTTTAATTGCAGGTTTGAAAATTTTGAAGAAGCTGAATGCAAAGAGGATTTCTATCTATGGAGATTCAGAGCTAATAGTCAAACAGGTAAAAGGAGAGTACCAAGCAAAGTATCCACGATTGAGGGCCTACAGAAATGCAGTCCTAGACATATTGAGGACATTTTCTGAGTACACTTTGACAGTAGTACCCAGAATGCAGAATCTTATTGCAGATTCTCTTGCCACTACTGCAAACAATTTGAAAATTCCAATGAACTCCAGCAACAAGTTTGAAATTTATGTCAAACATAGGCCTGCTGTTCCGAATAATCTAAGGTATTGGCAAGTGTTTTGGGATGACAATGAAATCAACGATTTTTTGCAGAGTGAAGAAAAATTCAAGGATAATCCCATAGAAGGTGATTATGAGGTTGATGATCAAGAAATCGAAGCAAATCAGATGGACATATTACAGCTGAAAGATAATGTAATTCCTAGAGGTTTCATACCTTTAGAGGAGCTTTTTGATCAGGATGATGTTGCAAAGAAACCAAGCTTGGTGCCTACTGATAAAGGAGTTGAAGATGTTAATCTTGGGACAGCTGACAAGACCAAGTTGGTGAAGTTATCAAAAGAATTTTCGCCTGAGGTAAAGGGAAGGTATGTTAAATTTATTTCTAAATTTTTGATGTGTTTGCATGGGATTATTTATATTTGAAGGTGTATGACAAAAATATAATTCAGCATACTATTCCCATCAAGCCGGATTAGAATCCATTCAGACAGAAGCTGAGAAGGATTAAACCAAAGCTGCTGCCATCCATTGAAAAAGAGGTAAACAGATTGTATAAACCTGGTATCATAGTCCCCATTATATTTTCTGACTGGATTTCAAATTTAGTCCCAGTACGTAAGAAGAAAGGAGAGATAAGGTTGTGCATAGACTTCCGGAATCTGAATAAAGCATCCTTAAAGGATAATTATCCACTTCCGAAGATGGACCATATTCTGCAGAGAGTAGTTGGAGCATCAAGGATGTCACTACTCGATGGCTACTCAGGCTATAATCAGATCTTGGTGCATGAGAAAGACCAAGACAAAACTTCTTTCACAACACCCTGGGGAACCTTCTAGTATGCCAAAATTCCATTTGGACTGAAGAACGCTGGAGCTACTTTCCAGCGAGTAATGGACATTGCTTTTTCTAATGAAAAGGATGTTTTTCTTCTTGTTTATTTGGATGATCTGACAGTATTTACTGGTTCTGATGACGAACATTTGCACCATTTGAGAGTTGTTTTTCAGCGATGCAGAAAGTTTGGGATTTCTCTTAATCCAAAGAAAAGTCTGTTTGCTATGGATGAAGGCAATCTGCTAGGGCATATCATCTCTAAAGACGATATCCGCATTTATCCTTCAAGAGTGGAGGAAATTCAGCACATAGACCTTCCACGTAACAAAAAAGAGATTCAAGCATTCAATGGTAAGATGAACTTCTTGCGCAGATTTATACCCAATTTGGCTGAACATTTAAGAGAAATGACTAATATGTTAAAAAAAGATAGCACTTTCAAATGGAGTGAGGAAGCTATCAAGTCATTTAATCTGGTAAATTTTTCTTTTTCCAATGCCCCAGTCTTGATTAGTCCTGATTATACTCAAGATTTCATTATATTTTCATTTGCATCAGAGCATACTATGGCTGCTGTTTTGATGGAAAAGAGAGATTAGATTGAAAATCCAATTTCCTTTTTCAGTAGGACTATTAGAGATGCAGCCTTACGATATAACATGATTGAGAAACAAGCGTTGGCCCTTATAAAAGAACTGAAGTATTTTAGAGTATACATTATGCATTCACATACTATAGCATATGTTCCTAATGTAGCAGTAAAGGACGTCTTGATGCAAACTGATCCAGAAGGTCGAAGAGGTCAATGGATAACAGCTATGTTAGAGTATGATTTGGAGATCAAACCCACAAAGTTGATCAAAGGATAAGGCTTGGCAAAGCTAATGGCCCAATCAAACCTGTGTGCTTTGGATATAAATCTCATAACATCAATGTCAGAGGATGAGCAGGAAGGTTTGCTTGTTCTAGTTTCAGAGATTTTTCTACAATCCCCATGGTATTCAGATATTGTTTATGTTCTCCAGCATCTTTCACCACTTCCAGGGATGTCCAAAAGCAAAGGTAGATCGTTGAAACTTAAGTCTACTAAATTCTGTATTTTAAACAGTGCTCTTTATTGGAAAGATCCAAGAGGTATTCTGCTCAATTGTTTGGTTGAAGATGAGGCGCATCAAGTGATGCACGATTTCCACAAAGGGGATTGTGGTGGTCATTTGTTCTAGAAAACTATAGCTAACAAAGTGTTGAGAGCAGGATATTATTGGCCCACTTTATTTTCAGATTTGTATAAAACAATTATGAGCTGCCATGAGTGCCAAATTTTCCAAAGGAAAAGGAAATTGCTTCCTCTTCCTTTGAAACCACTTGCAGTAAACGCTCCCTTTCAGCAATGGGGACTTGATTTCATAGGTGAAATCCATCTGGCATCATCAGCACAGCATCGATGGATCTTGATAGGTATAGATTACTTCACCAAATGGATCGAGGCTGTTCCAGCAAGGTAGGATACATATACGGTATTTATTCAATTTTTAGAATCAAATATCTTGTCTTGTTTTGGTTGCCCTCACAAAATTATAACAGATAACGCAACAACGTTCAAATCTAAGAAGATGGTGGATTTCTGCGACAAATATAATATTGTGTTGGGCAATTCAATAGCTTACTACCCACAAGGCAACGTCCTGGAAGAATTGTCAAATAAATCCCTGATAAACATAATCAAGAAAACGCTGGAGGAAAACAAAAGAAACTGGCATCGAAAGCTCATCAATGCGTTATGGGCAGATAGAGTTAACAGCAAGAAATCCATAGGTATGTCACCGTTTGAATTGGTTTATGGTACTGATGTTGTCTTTCCTACACCACTTATAGTTCCAGTCATGAGATTATTCCAAGAGGCTGGCAGTGAAGAGGACGATAATCAGCAAAGGATCAATCAAATGATCCACCTTTAGCAAACAAGAGAGGAAGTGTCTCATAACACTATTCAGTTGCAGGAGAAGATAAAGAAGATCTATGACCGTAAGACCAAAGCAGAAAAGTTTCAGTTGGATGATGTGGTGTTGATATGGGACGCACGAAATGAGGATAAAGGGAAGCATGGTAAGTTCGACAACCTGTGGAAAGGACCATACAGGATTTCAGCATACAGGGGATAGAATGCTTTCCTTCTTTCAGAGATGGATGGCCAAGATTTCCCTGGAGGAGCTGTGAATGGTAGGCTTTTGAAGCACTACCACTTTTGAATATAATGGATCAAAAAAATATGTCACAATCATTGTATATAACATGTTATTTTGGTCAGCTTTCAAATGCACAGTCATTAAATTTTGGGGCCCGAGGTGAAGGCTATAAAACTTGAATGATATGTGTAAAGTTTTGTTTTATTTAAGTTTTTAGTCTTAGTATTGAGTCAAAGTCAGTCTGCATTGTGTCAGTTTTCGGTATTTTGACTCCATGCCCAATGGATAAGGCTACTTGGTCTACGGTATTCTTGGCACCTCCATGGAGCTACCATCCCCATTGGAGCCAATGTTAGTGTCAGTCTGGTCATATTACCATCAGTGATCAAAATTTCTCTTTTGCATTTACATATTAGGAGTCCCATACCATAGATTTTCACCATTCCATTAGGTCATGGATTCATTGATGGTAGTGGTCTTTCATCAGTTTTCCCTCATGTAATACTTGCTGACTCTCCTCTCTATGGTCTTTATTCATGATTCACTTTCACTCCTAAATCCATATTATTATGTCATATGGTTGGTCTCATTAGGTTCTAGGGTCTCATCATGGTGAAATTAATGAGCCAAGTGTCAATAAATATCAGCAAGGTCATGAGGAGGTCAAATAAACTCAAAGTCACAGCATCTGGGAAAATCAAAGAAATTTTCTATTGAGCTTGATTTAATTTTTGCCTCAAAACCATGTTTTGAGGTGAAAACATGGTACTTTGCTAGTATCGTCATCTTTTATGTAATTTTATGTCATCATATGTAATAAGTCACACTTCAAAATTTGTTATCTCTACAAAGTCACCACCCTACCCTTCAGAGAATTTTTCCACAACATTTTCAGCACAAAATCGTGTTCTAAGTATGTCCATCAGAAATAACTTGGAAAAAGATTTCCAATGGTATATTATACTCTCCACAGTGACTCCTGGATTGAAAATTATTCCGAAGCGAATAAAGCTCCCCTATAGCCTAACCCTTCCCCTTTTCCCATTTCTTCCTTACACTTTATTTCATAAAAGTTTAATGGTTTTCTTTATAAAATCCCTTTTTCCCAATCCGATTTCCTAATCGCATTGCAAAGGTCCCGCTTCTGATTGATTGCAACACTTAAGCCTCGCGTCCCGATTGACCCCGCCCGATTTAAACCCCGACCGTAGATCTCCTTAAACGATCCGACGGCCCATATTGAGATCGCATCATCGCAATCGCACGTCCCAATTGACCTACCCCAATGGACCCATCCCCGATTACTTCGATTGCGATTAACTCTGCCCTATTACACCTCCGCCGTCGATCTGCCCATCCGATCGGATGGCCCATAGCCCATCGCTCCATCGCAATTGCATTGCCCTTAATATGTTACACCCGCTCCCTTTCGATCTCCCGATTGTGATTGACCGGACCCCACCTTAAAATCTTCTGCCCATTTCCCAAACAAAAGCGTTATTTCCCTTTGTAAATGTGCTAAATCACATTTTAAGGATTTATTAAGTGTTTTAAACCTCCGCTTCCCTCCCCGCTGATGCAATTCATCGCAATCGACTATTCCCTTTGCACAATACATTTGCTCCTCCTCCCCGCGATTTGCGATTGCGATTGGCCTCCTTTGGGTCCCACCTTATAACCTTTCCTCCTTTCAATTAAAATTATTGTTTTTCCTTTGTAAAGGCATAAAGATTGATTTAAATCTGTTTAAAGGGATTTCTCCAATTGGACACTACTTTTCCTTATTTATTCCCACACATCTATTGTATTACCCCCATCCCATCTTTCCAATCGCATCGCAAGTTTTTTCGCTTCGTTCCAAAGCACCCTCCCGCTCCGATCTCCGATTGCGATTCGGGCCCACCTCCTTTCCCTTCACTCTTTCTCATTCAAATTGAGTCTTTCCTTCACTAAAAGGCATAATTTCATTTTTTCAAAGGCATTCTCTTCAAAGGTTAGTTTTCTTCAAAGGATAAAAATAGAGCAATAGTAAAGGCCGAGAAACTAATTGTGAAACAGTCACATCTTCAACAACAATTAATAAGGGATTGGTTCTATAGTTTCTTCTGCTCACTTGTTGGATGTAACTGCAAAATCTTCATATGGTTAAAAATGTATTGTTTCTCCTCTTTTTCAGGGGCAAACTGTTGGTCTCTTTCCTATGATTGGATTTTAGTTCCTGAGCTAGTGAAACATCTCCTCTTTCTGTGGACCTACATCCCTCAGATTTCTGCCTATTTAATGTACTTTTCAGTCATTTGCAAAGAGTCAGGAAGTAAGGGGAATAGTGTGGAAATAGTTTGGAAATATTGGAGGATGCTCTGCGCTCCCATTGTAATAGTTTGACAAGGAATTAATAAGATATGCAGCTCTGATTTGTGAGATCCATATGGTATGAATTTTAGCATTTGTTCTTTCCTTGGTGTTCATCTGTAAATTTGTTATGTTTACCATTCATTCACTCACATTCTTTTGTTGAGTGCTTTCAAGATAGATAGGTAGAATCCATTTTTAATGCTCTACCTTGAGAAATCATTCAATACTCTATGTTTTCTTCTGTTTGAAAAGGATCCATATCCTATGCCCTTTTCAGCTCCTCACCAGTCTTACCATCCCATCATTATTTAAGCTTAATTGCTAAAATTCCTTCCTACCTTGCCCCACGAAATACCCTGTATCTCTGATTCAATTCCCCTATTCCATACAACCCTGAAAATTCATTAAAACATTTCCCATTATTATACCTAGCCTAAAATCAGTTTGCATTATACTTCATTGAATATATTTTCCCAGAGAGAGCCTTCTCCTAACCTTGTAGGGCTAGCTACAAGGCTGAGCGTGGTTTGAGGTTACCCTGATTTTCCTTTGTCAGCCTGAGGTTCAAATTAGGTAATAACACAGTGAAGAATCCAAAGCATACAGATTGTATAAGCCATCCACCAAGAAGTTTATGATAAGAAGAGATGTACAATTTATTGAGGAAGAAGCTTGGGATGGAAGCATTGAGAAAACAGTCAATGTAAAAAAAAATTTGTCGCATGATGAAGATGAGGAAGAAATGGCTGAAAGGCATCCCTCATTAGCAGCACCACCTCCACCAACACAGGTACATCAAGGGACACCACAAGCAGGTATGAGAACACCCTTGAGAAGTGATGAGAGTGCTTCTCCAAGCACATCACAAGGAGCATATTTGAGTGCTTCTATAAGTACAAGTTCAACAAGTGAAAGATGAACCAGATTTAGAAGTCTGAATGAAATTTATGAGCAAGAAGAAGGTATGAACTCTTTATTTGCATTATATTTTCATGTAGAATATCCTATTCATTTTTAAGAAGCAGTAAAATATAAGAAATGGATAGATGCTATGGATGAAGAAATTAATGCAATAGAGAAAAATAAGACATGGGAATCTCCCAAAAGGAAAGGAAGTGATTGGAGTGAAATAGGTTTATAAAACCAAAATTAATGTTGAAGGTAAGATTGAAAGGAACAGGCCCAAACTTGTTGTCAAAGGATATAAGCAGCAATAAGGAAGAGATTATGAGGAAACTTTTCACCAGTTGCAAGAATGGAAACAGTAAGAGTAGTGTTGTCCATAGTAGCACAACATAAGTGGAAACTTTACCAGATGGATGTGAAATCAGCATTCTTGAATGGAGTATTGATGGAAGAGGTATATGTTGAACAACCTCTGGGATATGAGAAAGAAATCCAAGAGCACAAAGTATGCAAATTGAAGAAAGCTCTGTATCAAATGAAACAAGCACCAAGAGCATGGTACAGTAGGATAGATGCCTATCTACTGGAAAATGGGTTTGAAAAATGTAAACGAGAACCCACATTATACATCAAAGAAAAGGATGGTAAGATGATCATTGTTGTTTTGTATGTTGATGATGTGATATTCATAGGTAATGATGCTTACCTCATTGATAATTTTAAAACATTCATGAAAGAAGAATTTGAGATGAATGATATGGGATTTCTGAGATACTTCTGTTAGCCATCAGTATTTTTTACATGTTAGTGATGACTATATCTACAGCTGAGTTTCCTAGAAACTGATTTCCTTATGTCAATATGTCATCTAGAAAACCCTCCTAAAACTTTTTTCGCCTTTCTACTTTCCAGTACACCCATGCCAAAATCAAAACCTCATTATCCCTTTCCTATCTAGCTTCAGCCTTATTGGTCTGCCCACCAGCTTTAAAAGGCAAATCCACATCTGTTTCAAAAGTCTCCCCTATGTTAGGAAGTGGCACTTTAAGACATTTTACCCTTGGCAATCATCAAAAAGCCAAAAATCCTCCATCTGTAACAAACCTACCATGACTGACCTCTTGCTTTGCAAATTAATTTGACAAGCAGCCCTAAGTCACACCACTCACATCCCCTAGATCTCAGCACTGCATAAACCCCAATCTCAAGTTGACTATTAGGTTTTTCACAGTGTTCTATGGTTTCTGCAAAGAACAGGAAATATAATTTCATCTCATGGAGTAAATGTTTGAATTTATAGTTAGAGGAACAGCTGCTTCTAAATGTAACTTGAGCCTGAGATATGTCTGCAAAACAGAAAGCTACTCATCCATACTTTACAGTTCTTTCCAGCATGAAAATCACAAAAAGACACCACTGTCACAGCAAACTGGCAAATTGTCATGGCCCAGAACCTCCTTCATTCACAAGCAGAGGGTTAGGACGCCTCCTTCATCCACAAGCAGAGGGTGCTGGCCAATATTGACTTGGAAGATTGCAAAAGTCCAGGTTTGCCTTGTATTGAACAGTGAAACAATATCTCCAGGTTTTATGAATGTGAGTGATGATCATAACAGGGATAGAGTTTGAAATATGCTGGCTCAAAGGAAAAAAGAGTCTGGTCAGATAAAGGAGGTCATTTGAAGCTTTCAAATCATGTGAATTTTTGAACTTTACAAAGGCATGTCATTGGTGAAAATTCCAATCATAAGTAGCCTGCTTGTCCACAAGATCAAATGGAGTAGATGCTGACAAAAATGCCATTACACAGGCAGAAAGAAAGTTCTTGGTTTTTCAAAAAAGCACAGACCTCCATAGTCACAGAGGCTATCTTTCAAGTAATTTGTCAGGAGATGACCAAAGCAAATGATGATATTTCAGTCACCCTTAGAGCAGTGCAGGGAGACAGTGTCACTTTGGCTAGGGTTTTTGCTGAAACACAGTGATTTTTGCAAGAAGAGATGCTAGTATTGATGTTTTTCAAGTGGTTTACTTACCATCACATCCAGAGAAAAGCTGTGTCAAACAGATTTGTAAAAAAACCTTCAGATACCTTACCTGATGAAGAGCCTCCTCCATGTATGAGCAGATGGTCCAAGCCATTGCAGGTTGTTGAAAACTGATTGATCTAAAAGAGACAGTGGAAAGGGACAAAGGAAGAAAGCCAAAGGTCTTTACACCAGGTAAATGATAGTGTTTATGATACAAAAGTATTGGTTTTCCTATTCAAATGAGAATGTCTGTCAAAATGTACCTATAGTGGAAGGGAGACAATATTGAATATATGCATGCTTTGATACCAAAAGGAGCAGTTTCTTTAAATGAAATGGTTAAAAGGTACTCCACTATCACCTGCCCAGAAGTCTAAAGGAGCTCTTTTTGAGTAAAACAGAGAAGATATGGTATGAAACACCATGAACAAAAAGAGCTTTTGCCAAGCCTGCTCATCATATAGCCATCAACAGATTAAGACAGAGTTTCTGGAAATGAGTTTCATTAGGTCTGGGCAGCACTCAAAACCCATGAAGCACTTCACTATTGCAAATCCAATCAAAGGACATCTACTAGCTTCTGTCAAAACCGAACTTAAAAAGAGCAGGCATTTCTGCAAAGCAGGGGAACAATCAAGAAATTTTGTCACAGGTCATTATCTAGTTTTGAAAACTTTGAAATACATGGAAAGAGAACCAGCAGAAAGGGCTTTTTGAATTCCATCACCAAGAGGATATCCCCTTTTGAGTTATTGTTCATTATGTTCAAAAAGTCATTCAGCATATGGTCATTGTTTGGATAGTTTAAAAGGAAGCACAACCTTTTATTATTCAAAAGAACAGTGGCACAGATAATACACCTATAAGCAAGAAAGTGTGTTGAAAAGATAAGTTTTTCTTAAATCAAAGGTCCAAGAAGACTGAGGCTGCTATTTCAAATTCTTCTGCAACCAGGGGTCCTACAAGTCAGTCTATAGGTTCATCAAGTACAGGAGTGATCTGGCCTATTTTCAGTTTCTGGAGAAAGATTTTAAGACAAGTTTAGGCATGTTCATCATAAAAGGGAAAGGGTGCCATATCAGTGCATTTTGAGTAAAAGAGGTATCAAAGAAAATTTCCTTTCTTAGAGCATAATAAAATACAACTACATTTTGTACCTCGCAGTCAGAAAAAAGATTCGAAGGACACTCAGCATTTAAGTCAGTTTCAAGGAAAGGCCTTGTCACTTTGTAGCAGCTGGAAAAGACATTTTGAAATTCGGAAATCAAAAAGCTTAAATCTATCTTCTCACCAAGTGGCAGAGGCACGCTATAGACTCTTTGATATATTAGTAAAGCAAAGGTCACATTTTAAAAAGGACCCGAAAAGATCGGCCCTAAACAGAGTCATTATTCAAGTTTATATACATGTTCAAAATGACAAGGCCACAGTTTGAAAACAAAACAGATTTGAAAACCAACGTTAATTTTCAAAGTTCAAGACCGTTGAAGATTAGATTTGAAATGACTTAAGGTTGAAGTGTAAGGGTAAGAGGTTCATTTTCAAAAATTAAAATAGAGCTCCGTGCCTCCCTAGCACCAAAGCAACGATTTTTCGGTCAGTTTGCAAAGCGTGGCACTCTGAAAAGCCGAGCGACGCGCCTGCCACTCCGCGCGACGCGCCTGGGGGCAAATTTACACAGGCACACCGTGTACGCGCGACGCGCCTGTACAGTGGCGCGACGCGCCTGTACACGCCCGACAGGCCGGCCCGACAGGCCACCCGGGTCTAGTTTTTGCGTGACGTTCTATCTTCAAAAGAGTGCCGCGCAGGTTTAAGAGGTTCCGGTGTTACTTCAGCCTTTCAAAAAGGGTGTTCATCAAAATTGAAGGTATTTTTATACACTCTCCCCTCGATTTCAAGGTTTTGCTAAGTAACAGGAAGGTTTAAAACCCTGTTTCGAACTGCAGTGTGAGAGAAAGGGTTAGGGCTAAGCTGCTGAGTTAGACCTTGTTTATATATCAAACATATATGCTAAGAAATCTGTCTAACAAGGTCAAGATCGAATTACAGGGTGGCTTGTCCTAGTTTTCAAAACTTTCAAAACCTTCTGACCTTGCCATTATAGCTAAAAACAATCCTTTCTACACGGTGATCTGAGGTATTGAAATGTGATAAAAGGCTGACTTTGTCATTCAAAAAACACCTACAGAGATACTTAGTTTTAAGATTAAGAGAAATTTGTTTCATCTTCAAAACAATCGAAAGGCAGAGGTTTTCCTGTAAAGAACTGTTTTTTGTTGATTAAAAGGAGATTTTGTTGTAGAGAGACAGAGTTTAGGTCTGAAGAGAAACTTTCCACACTATCCTCAAAGCAGTTCCACATTATTAAAACAGTGAAATGCAACCAGTAAGAGGGTTTTGACATTCTTTTTGTTTTCAAAAGGAAAACTCACACACTTTCTGCCTAAAAGCTTGATAGTCTTCTAAAGCTCTGTCATTTTTACTCCAGTCTTGTGTATTTACTGTCTAGACATATTATGATGGTTTGTAATAGATGAAAGATCAGTGGAAAGTGGGCACACTTGTACAGGGCAGAGTTGTTAATGACTGAAAGTCCCGTTGAGGAAGGAATAAGGTGTATTGGTTGACATCTAAGACTTCAAGAACAGAGTGATTTTAGCATTTTCTCACAGAACACTCTTTTAGCAGACTGCCCCTCTTTCACTGTATTATTTCCTACTGAAAAGTGTTGACAGAGATTTTGCAAAGGTGAACAGGACACTGAAGGCCAGGGTTTTTTTATGGGAATTTAACATTGAGACAAAGACATAAATGTGGTGGATCTCTCAAATTCACAAGTAAAGAGTGTTTTTCCTAAAAACACTGTGCACTGATATCTCACCTAACCTAGGTCTATCCTTCTTTTCACTATATTGTATCATTTTTGAAGAGTTGTTGACAGAGATATTCTAAGGGTGAGTAGGGCCACTTTCTGAAGAGCAGGGTTTTTAAATATTTGAAGATTGGTCTTAGAGACACAAATACAAGTGTTGGTTGGCCTCTAACAAATTCACAAGAGGAGTGATTGCTTAACACTGTATACAGGAAATTTACACAGCATTTTGTCTCATCTTTACTAATGGTGTCCTATTGAAGAATTTTGCTTGGCTAAGGTACAGTCAAAGGTGAAAGGCTAGTTTTAAGGAGAGCAGAGGTTGTGAACTCAAAGACACTTGTTGCAGATCCTCCACCTCACATTGTTTCTCTGTCCAAACAGCATATTGACACAGTTTCAATCCAGAAGTGCATTTCACATACAGTGAAGGCAGTTTGCCTCTTCCAAAGCTTGTTCAAGTCAGAATGCCTCCAAAGCAAGACCACAGGAGCGGTCCACATAAGAGATATGAGCCTATCTCTACAGAAGAGATTGATGCTCATCCCTCTGTGCTTTTCAATTTCCATGAAGTAGGCTGCCTTGATTTTTGCCAGAAGATAGGAGAAGTCAAGAGTTTTTCGCCATTAACACACTTGTGCGCCCTGAGATTCAAATAAAAACACTTCCAATTGGCGGGTCTTGATTTCAAAATTTCTCCAAGGTATGTGTCCAAGGCTACCAAGATCCCGTATCATGGCGAAAAGTGGTTTAAACAAGCTCACCTTGACTTGGAGGATTACAAACCTTTCATCAAGCCTGATCATAGAGAGGCTGTCACTGCTATCTTCCCTTTTTCATATCTCCTTGACAGTTATGCTCCGCTTATGAAAACCATAATGAAATATTTCACTTGTGAAGGGAGGTTTAATCGAATTTATGCCTACCATGTCCGCTTATTGATGCATTTTACCAGAAGCAGGCAACTAAACCTTCCTTACTTTTTGTCCAAGAACATAGAGAAAATGACAGCTACTATCCAAAAGAAGGCTCCACCTCAGCAAATCCCTTCTCTCTTTCATCATTCCTTGATCAAGATTATCTTCTTACACCAGCTGGAGAAGAAGGGGGTTTCATGGGATTTATTCATCAGCCATTCAGATTTTGCCACTGTCCCTCCTGTTCATGTGTCTCCTACTCAGCCTGTCCATCGCCCAGTACCTTTGTCTAGTAGGCCTATACCAAGAAGACTCAGAATGACTACTGGGCAGTCAAGTCAACAGGGAGAAGGAGAGGGCAGTGAACAACAGGGAGAAGGAGAGGGCAGTGAAAAGCAGCAAATTGGAAATGAAGGGCAGCAGCAGATGGATGATGAAGGGCAGCAGGCAGATGATGAAGGACAACAGATACAAATTGAAGGACAGCAGGTCCAAGATGAACAGCCACAGGTACACATTGATGAACAGCAAGTTGGGCAAGAAATTGAAGCACCTCTTGAGCCACAAATTGGACAAAACATTGATGAGGAACAGCAAGCTAAGGCTACCACCCAAACAGTGACAAAGGTCGCTCCTAGCAAGAGGAAATTGCCCAAAAAGACATCTTCTATCATGCCAAGGAGGAAAAGCGCTAGATTGGCTTTCAAAGGCAAAAGTAAAATTGGAGAAAGTACAAAGCATGGAGGTGAATTAGCTATTATCCCTATCCAAAGCGATGATAGTGACAATGAGGCTCGCCTCCTTGAAAACCTCCTCATTCACAAAGAAGGGAAAATTGAGGTATTACAGGAAGATCTTCAAAGGGCGAGGAATTTCAACCACTTCTTGGAAGTTGAAAACAAACAGATGAAGTTTCATGCAGCTATTCATGAGGCAAGGGCAATTAAGTATAAGAAAGAGGCAGAAAGGGCGCAAGCGAAAATTGAAGAGCTCATTGGTGAGTTTGATGATGAAGAGGAGGAAGACCACCCTAGGCGGAAGAGGCCTAGGACCATCGGGCTTAGAAGAGCCTTGGAAAAGCAAAGAGCAGAAGAAGAAGCCCATTTCCAAGCCTTTCCTCTCACTGCCCTCCTTGAGCAGGAAATTGAGGAAAACAAAGAAGCATGGCTTGAGAGAGCTAACCAACATTTGGAAATGAAGCTTGAGAGGGCGAACAGGGATCTTGAGCTACAAAGAAAGAGGACTCTTCACTTTCAGAAGCTAAATCAGTTTGCCAGGCGAAAATTAAAGGTAGCACAAGAGAAATTGAAGAAGTTGAAGGGGAAGCGCCTAGCACGGAAGGAAGGGAAAAGCATATCAGCCCTTGATATTTTAGCCTTAGATTCGGAGCATGTTGCTATGGACCCTTGAGGGTCATGCATGCCAATTTTGGGCCTTTTTCGACAACTTTTTGTTTTTTGGCATTTTTTGGGTTTTTGGCCGAAAACTCATAATTTCGCCATTTCAGTTTGATGAGTTGTCAAGGGAGGAGGATGATACCGATGGATGCCATAATTCCATGAGCAGGTCTCCAACGATTTTCAGGGCATTTGGAGATCATTCGCCCCCTCAAATTGGCGAAAAATACCCTCTTTTTGCACATTCTGCCTGCCATATCAGCAGTCTGCTATTTTCTGGGTTTTTTCACACAGGTACAGTTTTGGATGACTTCCAGGCCTCGGATTGAGATGGTTTCAGTTGCGCCGGAAAGTAGACACAGAGAGCTTTCCAGAAAGCCCTCATGAGCCTCATTTCGACATCGGGAAGGCTGCCAATTGCATCCAGCAAGTCAGGGGACCTTTTTCAGGCATAAATATGAAGTATTTTTGTAATTTTTGAACTCCAAAAATCTGCTTTTCCCAAATGTGCGTTAAGCTATTTTTATCATTGGGAAATGATGTAAAGTCAATATAATCTCCGTTTTTAGAAGTTTTTTAGATATTTTGTGGGATATTTTGTGCCTTGGGCTTTGCAAAGCCTCAAGGACAAGTTTAGATATTTTGACTTGGCCAATGGGATAGCTAGTTGCTCCATGAGGTTTTCCTCCCTCTAGCCTATTTATTCCATGGTTTTCATTGTAAATCAGGGGCTGAACTTGAGAGAAGAATTAATACATTGGTCATATGAGCTTTGATGAATACACTTGAGTTATGATTTTTGGACTGCCTCTTGGATGCTTTTGAGGAGTGATGAAGGTTTGGTGATGGATTCCATGACATGGTAGAATGGTATAGTTTTTCTTACTATGTTTTTTGTCTTCTAGTTTTCATTCATAATCCATGCTTCTTGCTACTATAGATCAGTAGAGATTAGTTTTGAGATATGCCCATGGAGGCACCTCAAAATTCCTGAATCTTCATAGCTTGATGTTTTCTTCTTCCTTTGTTATGCTAAAGAATTCTTAAGTGCTCTTTAGTAACCTAAGGATAATGTTTGCTAGTTTTATTTACAAGTTCTATGCATGTTGAGTAGGATGTATGGTGTGCCCTGCCTACCTATAAGCTGTCCATAGTTCTGTCCATAAAACTTTCTCTTTGACTGATTTGTTGATCATCTTGTTGAACCAAAGAGGCCTAGTCCCGATCTAGCCCTTTGCCTAAAACTATGAAATCTTGTTTGTCAAAGTGCCCAATGACTTAGAGACTATGTTTAGGCGTTCCGGCGTAGTTTATGAGTTGTTAGTTTGTCTTATGTGTTTTCCCCAAAGTCTGATAGCCATTTCCCGAAGTTAGAGGGCCTTATACCTCTATGTATGGCTGGAATGTTTGATTTCTATGTTTTAAATTAGCTCATAGTTGCATTTAGCATGATTAATGGCTTGCTATAACATGTTTATGTCTGCTATAAACTAGTTACACTTGAAATCCCTTGTCTTTCACCAAATTGTTGTCCATTTAACCCATTTTGCCCCAAGATCCCTTCTACTGTGAATCAAATCGGCCCTACAGCAGCCTTACATCATGACCTCATAGCTTCCTTGACCTGTTTGACCCCATAGCCCAATTTATCTACATCTTGTTATCCAGTTTATGTATTTGATCAGTTTTATCCCTCACAAACTTAAAAACTAAAAAAACCAAAAACACACTTCATAACTAGCCTAATATCGGAACACCGCAAGTAAACACACCGACATCTTTTACACATATAGAGAGAGCCCTCTCTGAGTCCAGGAAGGCTAGGTCCTTGGGCTCCAAAGCTTGGTTTGATGTTACATCGTCATTTGGCTAGCCAATCGACCAAATCACGGGACCCTAACAACTTCTTAGGAATAGAAGTAGAGAAAAATGAAAATATGATTTTATTTCTCAAGCTAAATATGTGAAAGAATTTTTGGAAAGATTTAACATGCAGGATTTCAAGGCAGTAATTACTCCTACAGTGATGGGATTGAAGTTAAGCAAAGAAGACAGCAACAAGGATTTTGATCCAAGTTTGTATAAGAGCATAGTTGGCAGTCTTATGTATTTGACTGCAACTAGGCCTGATATTATGCATGTTGTAAGCTTAATTTCCAGATTCATGGAAAGGCCAAAGGAGGCACATTGGCAAGCAGCAAAGAGAATTATGAGGTATGTGAAAGGAACAAAGAGATATGGATTTTATACACCTCTTCAGAAAATTTTGAATTGATTGGATATACTGACAGTGATTGGGCTGGAAGTATAGATGATAGGAAAAGAACTTCTGGATATGTTTTTCTTATGGGATCAGGAGCCATCTCATAGGCTTCTAAGAAAAAACCATTGTGGTTTTATCAACAGGAGAGGTAGAGTATGTGGTAGCTACAACAACAACATGTCAATCAGAATGGATGAGGAGAATGTTAAGAAGTTTGTGTCATGAAAATGTAAAAGGCACAACAGTGTATTGTGATAATAGCTCAGCTATAGCTTTATCCAAGAATTCAATGTTTCATAAAAGAACAAAACACATTGATGCAAAATATCACTACATCAGAGAGTTAGTGAACAATTGAGAAATCGTTTTACAGCACTGTAGAATAGAAGAGCAATTTGCGAATATTTTGACAAAACCATTGAGGCAAAAAAGTTTTAACTATCTCAAAAAATGTTTGGGTATGCAAGAAAATAGGAGTTGTAATTAAGGGGGAGTGTTGGAAATTAATTCCAACTGCAATATGAGCAGGAGGACAGTAAAATTCAATTTTGATGTGAAAATCGGAGGATAGAAGGCAACCACAAAATTTCTTGTTTTATTGAGCACTCAACCGTGCATTCATTTCCTGTGTTTAAACCCTGCAAGTCCAAATTCTTGTTATAAGGCCGTATCCCTGTTCTGTATTGAAAATCTGTGGTTTAAACCACGCAACCCGCGCTCTTAACACCATTCACCTACCCTCCATAAACCATCCACCAACCATGTTATTTTCCGCACATTCGTTTGAGTTTGAAACAATCCACGTCATTTGTATGGAGCCCGCCACGCCAGGTCCACATCACCATTCCCGACGACCAATCAATGCGCTATTGCAAGCCCTGAGGCTTGCGTCATCACACTCCAAACCTTTGCGATAAGTCGTCCCCACCACTGCCATGTCAAAAATCTGTAGCCAATCACAAATGCATCGCATAGAATGGTGCATATGTCACCGGTGCTCCAAAACCTTCCGATAAGTTTTGGCCCACCTTTGCCAGTGCATCCACCTCTGGGCCAATAGGAGCATTTTGCATCACTTTGAGGTCCAGTCGGACGATGGGTTAATTGATGCAATAACCCGTTGAACGACATTTGAAATGTTTCACATAATGTAATAAGGTTTCAAAACCTTAGGTTTAATGTTTTGTTTTATTTATTTTAATACACCGCGACAACAAGTTTCATGTTATTATTAAACTTAGGTTAAAAAGGTTTATTATATATATTGTAAAAATACAATGTTTACAATATATATATATATATATATATATATATATATATATATATATATGTTGAGTGGGTAATACAGTAGTGAGACTGTGTGTGTATGCTGAGAGCATCAGCAGAAGACTGTGTAAGTGTGTATGCCCGAAGACAGAGAAGAAGAGAGCGTTGTGTGTGTAGCAGCCAACACAAGAAGTATTTTGCATTGTAATCCAGAACTGTTCTGAGGAAGAATTTCATTTTGTAACAGTTTAGAGTTTTAAATGAAAAAGAGTTTTTACTCATCTCTGTCCATAATATTTTATTGCTATCTCTGTGTTGGAAGAGGAATTTGATTTCCTCTCTGTTGTTTAGGGATAACCATAAATTCCAACATCTAGTACTTTATATGCTCACTTTGCTTCCTACGCCTTTGTAGCCTTTGCATCTTGTGTTGGTTGTGCTAGATAAGTCGGAACAAGCTCATATGTATCTTATTGGCCGAGTTTGATTATAGTAGTTGGGTGTATCAAGGTTTCAGATACCCGACGATGTGCTTTGGAACAAGCTCAGATGTATCTTATTGGCCGAGTTTTATTATAGTACTTGGGTGTATCAAGGTTTCAGATACTCAACGATGTGCTTTCTCTGTACCGAAGATATATAATCTATTGGTGCCTATGGAAATTCTCATGCTGCTTAAACTGCTTAAACTTATTAATCAAGTGGATTGTCCAAAATAAACAGCTGGTTTTGTGAGTGAATTTGATACATTTCCTATATTATGATATTATATTGTAAATATTGTAAGTATTGTAAATTGAAAAGAGTATCTATAATTTTGGCTCTATGAGTAACATCAAATTTTTATGCAATCTTCGGTCCACCCTTCTTAATGTCCTATTAATTTGTAGCAATCTGTAGCATTGAAGATATATTACGATGAAAATACTTCTATTCAAAGTATTATAGAAATACCTTCAAATAGACTTGAAAGACAAGTTCATCATAGGAATGTACCATCAGCATAGAGGAACTGCCAAATACTTTCTAATAGTTTTCCAGACCTCCGACCGAAAAATATTTTAGTAGCTAATAATATTATCACTATAATTTTATTCACTATGAGAAGGTCTAAAGGAAATTCAGACCGAAAAAGCTTTTAGTAGCTAATAATATTATCACTATAATTTTATTCACTATGAGAAGGTCTACAGGAAAGTCAAACTTGCAGCATTCGAAACATCAATGCCTCGAAATGGAAAACTATCCGCAAGCTCAGAGCATAAAATATGCATGCCCTACCACTAACTGTTAAACTACATCAACTAAATTAACATACATATATATACCATAGCTTTACACTTGTGTCCTTAGTAGTCCTCACCGATGTCTTCGACCCTTTGTACCAATTCTATCAAGTGTACCCTAATTATTAAACTTTTTTTTTATTTTTTTTTATTAAACATTTTTTTGTTTTGGCATATTTTCCTGTGAATATGACTACAAGGTTTTAGAATTTTATTTTTAAATAAGTTTGAAGTATATTATTTCAGAATCTTGATATTTTCAGTGATTTTTCACTAGAAATTGAATCTGTTTCTACATTAAAAACATATTATAAATAATAATAACAAAAAACATACCATATACCAATTATACGGCAGATAAGTCCAAAACAAACGTACAACTAAACCATAGCTACACACCTGAATACATTCCAGATAAACTTCAAGATATACATGCAAATACAACACGTTTCTCAAAATTTCTCAACAAATTCAACCAGAATTAGAATTGCAAACTGAAACTTAACCAGAAAAGAAGATACAGACTGGTATTGAACCAAACTAGTATTGAACCAAAAAAGAGGGTGTGAACTAAAGTCAAGTACCATAGTCCAAATCTTTAATTTCTTTCTAAACCTATCACATCTTTAAAGTTTATGTTAAATGTCATCAACACCTAAAATACATCGATTGCACTGTAGTATGTACATTTTCCCACTGTAGCATGTTCATTTTCTCGTCAAGATAAATTTACAAGTGAGCAGGAGGCACAAACTCAAAATCCATTCCATTTGAATTGACATAACATATGAATCACATTTTTTCGTAAGTGCTTTGATCTTCATGCAGAGGGTCTCTGGGTTTTGCCTCAGTTTCTCTACAGAGGTAGGCACCATAATCAGCCCAACAAGTTTACACTGAGTACCATCAGCTAAATACTGACAAGTGCCCGAGATTTCCTTCTGCGTTTTTTAAGAAAAAATCAACATATGTTTACACTGATTACCATCAGCTAAATGCTGACAAGTGCCCGGGATTTCCTTCTACATTTTTTAAGAAAAAATCAACATATGAATTACATTTTTTTAGGAAAGTCAAGCCCAGTGGGATAGCTCAAATGATTGGGTGCTTTGATCTTCATGCAAAGGGTCTCTGAATTATGCTATATAGGGAGTTAGGCACCATAATCATCCCAACAAGTTTACACTAGGTACCATCAGCTAAATGCCCACAAGTGCCCCAAATTTTTTTTAGAAGAAATCATATATATATATATATATATATATATATATATATGAGAAATTTTTACTGTAATTTAAAGTGTAAGCCAAAAATTAATCAGGAAAAATACAAGCTTAAATTAAGCCAGAAAACAAGGTGACAGTTGAAAGCGAGTACAAAATAACATTTCTTTCACTTATTTCACAGATCGATAATATAATTAACTAAATATTTACACCAAATGTCATCAAAACTTACAATAGATGAATTACATGGCAGATCTTTATGTCCAAAAAAATTAACAGGGAAACGAGAGGGACAGACTTAACACACGAGAATGTTTTATAGGAAATTTAGCTCTAATTGGAATTTCAACCTGAACTTAACCAGCAAAGAAGATGCACGCCGAATTTAAATGTGAAAATGAAGTGCAAACTAAAATTAATTGCAATTTAACAGATCTTTGACTTTGCTTACAAGGTGATCTGCAACGCAACAAATAAAAGAAAAATCACTTGGTGCATATTTCAATGGGTTTGATAGTTTCTCTGCGCTATTATAATGCAGAGCTCTGACATCTCCAGTTCCAATCCTTCCATTCATCATTGCTCTGGTTTACCCGATTTGCAGATGCCAGGAATCTATTTCCTTGGCTGTTGATTGTGGGGTTTGCACTCCCACCAATTGCATACATTCCCCATTCATAGTGTAGTAAAAATCAGTTTTCCTCGTTTTAGATAAAGTACTCTATTTCTTTGGGCAGATTCAGAGTTGGAACCCAATGAGGACAATTTTTTGTTGCTTTTGGTGGCTATTGATGAATGTTTTTTTAGCTGGTACCCAATGACGACAATTTGATGTTGCTTTTGGTAGCTATTGAAGAATGTTTTTAGCTGGAACCCAATGTGGACAATTTGTTGTTGCTTTTGGTGGCTATCGCTGAATCTTAACTCCGGATCTATCAAGCGCTGAGAGGGATCTATGAATCTTTTAGTACCATTTTGCTTAAAAAAAAATTATAAAGATTTATCTAAACACAGAAATTAGTATATGATTTTTATATTCTCATGAATTAATAACAATAATAATGATAGATTCTAGGGAGTCTTTTGATCGGCATGCTTTATAACTTTAGGCATGTTAACTGCTTCAAACAACCCACACCCTCTGGCAATGAGCGGGCCAACGTTCCACTCAAATCCAGAACCTTGAGAAATGTCATGCTGGGCATCAACTTATTTGGAATTTTTGTTATTTGTGTGTTTTGAGAAATTGACAATGAGCACATTTATGAAGATGAAGAAAATAGCGGAAGAGAACTCAATTCGTTGTGGCTCAAGAAAATCCTTGTGCTTTCTGCAGACTCGAATTTTGGCGAATCTTTCAAACTGTCACCCATACTACAGTGGAATTTTTCTTCTTTCTTAGCATTTCCAATTGCCAAATCATGCAGGACGTTGAGCATCCCGAAGCAAACCACGCGCCCATCTGCGTCTCTCACCATCGGTTCTATCAAACAACGTTCTGCTAGTTGGTCCACATAAATCCTCCCTATCTCAAATGGGTCTTGCATCCTAAGGCAAACTGGGAACCCTTCTGTGTTTATTATCATCGACTCAATAAAGGACCGATCTGTTAAAACATGTGCAGGTCCATTTTGAAGCATTTTCATTGCGAGGAGGCCTTCTCCCATCCACAAGGGAATCACCTCCTGGACATCAATGACTTCATTTTCGAAGAAGGCAACAACTAGGTGTAGAAAGCACAATTGCATATTAGCGTCCTCGTTGCTCACTACGTCGAAACCCAACCTTAGGAAATCATCGAGCCTCTCTGCCTTTTCCAGCCTGTCAAGAGCCCACTTCCACTGCTCTGGCTGAGGACTGCGCGCCATTGCCCTCCCCACTACTTTTATTGCAAGCGGAAACCCTTTACTCAGAAACAGCTTGACCTCATCCTTTTCAATGTTTGAATGCAGATTTTCATTATTATTTGGAAATTGATGACAAAACAACTTCCGACTTTCATCTTTCGTCAAGCCCTTCACTTTTATTGTGCGGTCATCTGGAAATCCTATTTTGGACAATGCAGTGGGATCCCTTGAACTGACAATTAATTTGCTGTTAGGATGGTCAGTTACTAGGTGCAGTTAATTGTAAATTTACAATATTGCAGGTTTAATAAATGTCGGCTTAATATAGGTGTATTTGATATTTCAATGATATGATAGGTGTATTTGTTATTTAATATATTAATTAGTTCATTTTTAAGATCACCAAACATATTTATATTAATAACATTTGTTAGAATTTGTATTTCTAATCTTAAAAATTTCAAAGTATGATGTACATCTCAAAAATATACCGAAAATTTAATAATCTGAAAAATGTGACGTTGATGCCACCGACTGGAACCAGCATAGATCCATCTAACTCCGGATCTATCATGCGCCGAGAGGGATCAAATCTCTCGAGGTGAAAACCTTTCCTCAAGTTTTGCACTCAAAAATAGGTTTGCACCTCGAGAGATTTGATCCCTCTCGGCGCATGATAGATCCGGAGTTAGATGGATCTATGCTGGTTA